>JACMIG010003480.1:0-12163 GCA_014805385.1 Levipalatum texanum | reverse complement strand
CCACTAGACATACGTGAGCGTACGGATCGATAAACCGTCATTTTTCGACGAAAATCGCCTTTTTCAGCACTCTCGAGCCATTTCCATAGAACCGAGACTTAGTGGGGACCTCTTATGAGTATTTTCGGACATCCAGGACCATGGGGCAACATATCCTGCGTACATGGGCTATGCCACTAGACGTACGTGAGCGTATTTCCGCACATAATCACTGTCTCTATTGAACTGTGCCTGCGTGAAAGCTCGTATATGCATTGGAATGAAACAGGTTTATGAACGTTAAGAAATATTTCATACATACTTCGGTGCAAACTTGAATACTTGTGATTCCGAAATGCATGCTTTCAAATTCATGCACTGCAACGCCCACGACCCTTTCAGTTTGGAGTACGAGTGCTCTGGTCTGATTCCACTTAGCACAACGATACAATAAAAAGAAGATGGTGAGAAGGACCAAAACACTTCCTGCTCCGATGAGAATATGTACGACGTTGTCTCTTCCGAAATCAATATTCCACGTGTGCTGATTCTTGGCATTGGCGAAAAGTTGGGCATCTTCTTGCAGTAGACGGAGATATGCATCTGTTGCCCGCGACATTTGATTCTGTTATACGATATAATTACAAATATGAACTTGCTTTCCTCTCTGACCTGTAGGAGGATATCAACGTGGAGGAGGCCATTGCATTTGAACGTAGAATCTCCAAATGTATGGACATTGCCACGTTCGCATTCCATTGCAACTTGTCCTCGAGCATTCGGAATGATCGTTGCGGTGCTCCCGTTCTTGTAAAGAAGTGTCCCTTCCTGATGTTTTAAATTGTCTATTTCGGCGTGTCCATCAAACCTTCAGCTTCGTATTGACGATTGTTATGCCTTCCACCACCCTTCCAAAGGTGAAGTTGGCAGGAGCCGCGACCGACTTTCGACAGAGTTCGTGCCCCTCGATCCCGAAGGTACAATTCGACTGTCTCCGTTGGCAAGCCCAAGGCGATGATGGTACCTTTAACGAAATCAAGATCAATATGTTGCCCAAATGACATACAGTTTTGGTACAATTCTCGACGTAAGATTCATCGAGGTTTTCCAGTAAGAGAGAAAGTCCATGTTCCGTAAATGAAAATACAGATCCGGTCCGGTCGAAATCTCCTGCATAGGCGCCCTGCCAATACTAGAATAGGTTTTGGTGGTCAAGAGAACCTCACGTTTATCAGTTCGCCCACATCGTCATCCTCAACCTGATAAACTTCAACTTGCGCACCGAACACATGTACGTCCGGGCTCTCCTCTCGACAAGTCAAGGGTGAAATGGAATGAATCTTGTCCAGATCCTAAGCGTATTTTATATGAGCGTTAAATATTCAGATTATAAATGCTCACTTCAGTGAAGTACTTCAGGGCCCATGCGGAATCGGCTCGTCCTTGCTTAACAAATTCATTGAATTCGTTCATTTGTGCAGCAGACTCGGCCAAACACGTTATTCTTCTGAAAGTATTAGTTGGATATAGGATTTCGATTTTCTTCGCTTACTCGTTGGTGTCATTGATGGCTTTCATCAGAGCAGTATTCTGATTTCCCAGATCACTGATGTCCATTTTCGCATCAACAATTAGCACGCCAAAGACGGCGACCGCGGCCAAGAAGACAAAAACCTGACGAATGGTGGAAACTTTCACAAATTATAGGAAACTTACCGCTGCTCCGATCAACACGGGATGCCTTTTCGTTCTTCCTTTGCACATTATCCTCATCTCTGCCCTCATTGTGTCGCGAGCGCATTCTTTTACTTGTCCATAGTCCAGTCTGATTTCGTATTCCTTTCTCTCGATTCCATTGTAAATGCTGAATAACAAATATTCAGTTGATGCTAATTGATTCAGTAAACTTACAATCCAGCTCCTTTCTCTGTGAATATAACGCCAGTCCGTCGCAAATCTTCCTTTTGCTGTGCAATTGAAGAAGAATGTCTGCAAATGAAAATGCAAGACAAGGAGTTTGCTTCTAACCGGATTCCCTCCACTGCTCGAGCATACGCCCAGAAGATCGTAAGAATAAGTCCGTAGATTCGCATGAACTGAAACGATGGAATATGAACAGTAGGATAGCAATCAATGTTGCGCATTCAACGACAATGCTTTGGCCCGAGAGATGTCGTTGTAAAGGAAATCCCTGTCGTGCTCAGATGGGAGAGCAGAGAGGTTAAACTGAGACGAGCAACCCTTTTTCGGCATGCAGCGCAGACCGTTCTTTGGAGTGTCGGACCACATGGCCGTTCAGACGTCCTTTCTTTGGAGTCTCCGACCACATGTTAAGATAGCTCTTCTTTGGAGTCTAAGACAACATTTAAGTTGCTGCCGTTGCTACATTTGAGTTGTTATCTCAACGTTTGTGTTGTTCAGGTAGATGGAGTCAGTCTCCATCACTTTATCAACAGATGATCCGTCCTCAATAGCTTGCGATGTGTTCGTCCGACAAGTGGACAACAAATACCAACAAGGTGATTTTTAAAACATAAAAGTTTTTATATTCAAAACATTTCAGATGATGAGCTGTTTAATAAATATGGATCAGACGTTCAGAAAGTCGGGAATACTGCATTTTCCAACTTACAAATTCGAAATCGATCCGGCAGACCATCAACGATTCACCCGATATCCGGAGAGGTTCGGCATCTGCGGAAAATGTCAATGGACGGATTACCGATGAAAGCTAAAATTAGGCGAGGTATGATGCAGATGTTATTATATTCTAACTGAACTCTGTAGCAATGATTCTGGCCCGAACGCCAACTCTGATTCCAACTACATATTCTAAAGTAAAGTCCACGATGCGGAACGGATTCGAGAAGTATTATCGTGCTATCTTTGCTAACATCGAGAAAGAAGAATCTCGCGTGGTGCGTAAGGTTTTCTGAGCACACATTATATGCTTTTTAAGCTATTCCCAGTTCTGAACTACGATGGATGTCCTCTCTCTGCATGTGCTCTGTTCATCGACAATGTGCTTATGTTTATTCAGAAGCACGGAAGCAGCAGATCAGCATCGGTAATTTTTGTAATTTCAAATTTTCATTGTCATTATATGCAAATTTGCAGATTCATGAACTAATCGTTCCTTGTGATGAGCAGAGGAAACATATTTTATTGTTCATGCTTGGCCATGTGGAAGCGATTAACAAAACAAATGCTGTTATTTATCGCGCACGGTTTTTTAATGTTCCTTCAATAATACTCGCAACTTTTAGTTTCGAGAATGCAGCTTCGCAGATTCACAGTGGTGTTCGAGCCGGGATGACTACTCAACAGATCATCGAGTGTATCTCTGAATCACGCTCCATCTCAGATGCCAAACCGGAGAAGCGTACTTTCTGCCCATTCCGTTGGTCAGTTGTCACATATAATTTGTGTTGATATTTCAGGTCGACCACCGAGGACAGTGAAGGACTTAGTTCTGATGTTTCGCAGGAGGGTTCATTCAAAAAACCCCTAGTGAAGAGGAGGAAGTCGATCGACATTGTTGATTCTCCTCCGCTAACTCCAAACACGTCAGCGCTGTTGCCTCAACAGTTCGAGTATGTTGGACGATAGTTCTAGTTATGAACACAAGTTAATTCCCAGCGCGTCGGTGCACGTTCAATGTGACTGCAAGAAGAACGAAGAGGAATTGGCTTTCCGCGAGCAAGAACTCTCCAGTGTTAGTTTTTTCTCATGTTGAGTTCTCCCCAAAATAATTCTAGGAGAAGGCACGTCTGGAGGTTCTGAGGGACCATCTTGAGGCTCACAAGAGAGTTCTCGAGCAGCGAGAGAAGAAGTTGATGGAGGATCTCGAGCGGCTGGCAGCGGAAGAAGCCAAACTGGGCGATATCAAGGAAGCGAAGAAGGAGGCCAAGATGGCGAAGGAAGAACTCAAGAAAGTGACCAACAAGTTGGAGACGGCCACGGCGAAGAGGTGCAAAGAACAGTGATGCCATTGAATATTATCAATTCTAGAAACACGTATCGTATCCAGAAGAGGAATACTTTTCTGCAGCTCCAACGGAGACAGGTTCCATTCTTCCATTATTATGAATATCAAATGTTGAGATTCCGAAAGGCAATGTCCGGCCAAGGATGACCGCTGAGCAAGATTTCGCTTTCTGTACAGCACTGAACATGGGACGCAAGGCAAGGCTGAGGTTGGCTTCCTCAAAGTGCTACATTATCGTGCCTTCATATCAGGGCGAAGAAGACTCTCCGAAAAATCGATACGAATTTGGATATTTTTTGCACCGCCAAGGAGTCCGACGAACTGTGGAAGCAAATGGAATGCAGCGACGACTACGAGGATGAGTAGGAAACTTACTCTCTTTCCTAAAAGAACGATAATTGAAGGACAATCGAGGTGAAGAAGACTCGAACGCCTGCTAGAGTTGGAGGGCCACAAGTTGTCGACGTCTACCGACACAAGGACGTGCTGAGTGGCGTCGTGAAGCGATTGAAAGTAGGCTTTCATATCTGGTCCAAAATAAAACGAATTCAGTACCTCGTGGTCGACAAGCAGGTCTCCGTGCCAGTGGTCAATGGAATGGCGTCCGTTCGCATCGCCTTGAGCGTTAGTTCGTTGTTTAGCGTAGACGCGGGATTGTTTAGGGGGACAAAGGAGGTGCTCTGACGAAGATTGGAGTCGCTGTGCTCGACATCCCCACAGCCCAGACGCCTGACAACTTCTTCATCCTGGCGCAGATGACCGCTGGAGACGACTACGAGACACTTCGGCAGTGCCTTCCGTTCTCCTTCTGGCAAGGCGTGGAGTCCATCCACGGTCACGAGGAGACATTCCACTTGCCCCGCGGCCCCGTCGTCTTCACCCTGTCCCTCGTAGTTTGCTCGGACCTCAAGTTCGTGTACACGCTCTTGGGACACGGAGGAGCCACGACCGCCCGATACTGCCCCATCTGCCCCGTTGACAAGATCAAGACGATACGGGATTGGCATCCCTTCCGAGTCCCCCGTCTCCCACGCGACAAGGCCACGAAGGACGATGTCCTCTCCATCAGGAGGGAGCCTCTCCTCCACCTCTCGGGAAATCAGATAATCCTCCCCGGGCTCCACATTGTCCTCGGCCTCGTGACCAAGGGACACAACTTGCTGAAGGCTCTTCTCCGAGCTCAGATCAGCTGGAAGGGACTGGAGGCCTCGGGCAGCGACGATGCATTGGAGGAGATCGAGAGCCAGGTAAGGCAATATCATTGCATATAATGTGATGAGATAATTTAGAATCTCGGCTTGAAGATTGTACAGCTGCAACGAAAGTCAATTGATGAGGCGATCAAAGTGCGGAGGAAGATGGCCAGGATTGCGAAGAGGAAGAAGGTTTTAATACCTATATAAGGAAAATTCTACGCCTTCTCAGGAAGCACCGTGCGCTGCGAAGAACTGTCTTCTCTCCGCGAACACCAGGGCAGTCTTCCCTTCCGAGCTCCACCCGTGGTCCTTCCTAGAGTTAGTCGTTTAGTCTTTAAATTCATGAGAAAATTGCAGCTGCACGGAATGTACGGCTCGTTTCCACCGCGTCTGCGACTCCGTGCACTCGATTGACACCGAGGAGGAAGCTAGTAAGTTCTCAGGCTTTAGTGTTCTAGAAATATTCTTTTTAGATGAAGAGTATAAGTGCTCGAGGTGCCAAGGAATGAAATCTGACGAGGGATTCTATCAACTGGAAGAGAAGATGGCCACCGAGTTTGAACTACAGGTTCGCTTTACATTTTCCGATATATCATAGAAATCCATCACTATCTCAGGAAGCAGAACTGAAGGAAAAGCTGGAGGAGTTGAAGAAGGAGCACGCTGATCTGCTCTCGACTCAGCAGCAGACTGACTCCGCCGAGTACGAGAAGGCGCTACAAGACCTTCACAAGCTTGAGAAAGGTAGCTATAATCACAATATTATAGCTCGACACATAAAGTAAAGATATTGGGATCTCGTCGAGGACCTGGTACTCGTCGTTCATCGGAAGGGACATCAGGAGACTCGCAGACCACGCCGCCGACCTGTGGTCGGTCATTGATGACGAGGCAAAGAAAAACAATTACAATTCTATTCAATTGTTCAGGGCAAGCAGAAGGCCGGCATCGACCTGTTCAAGAACATCCTGACGCTGAGGAACCTCTTCAACGATTCCGCCACTCCCGCCGTCGAGCAGGCCGAGATATTCAAGGACCTCGCCCACAAGATCAGAGAGTGAGTGTAAGGTGAAACACCGTTCCAATTGTTCCTTGTAGTGCGTTCCTCTGCTTGAACCCAGAGGAGACGGTCACCGTCAAGTGCCACCTCCTCGAGCACGGACCGGCCTATCTCGAACAGAAGGGAAGATTCGCAGACTTCCAGGACGGGCTGATCGAAACTATCCACCAGATTTACAATGGATACGAGCGCCGATTCTCCTCGATTCTGTGCATGAAGACGAAAATGGAGTACATGGTGCGCCTGCAAAACTCCAATTCGTTAGTTACATTATGAATATCGATAGGTAAACGTCTTTTTTAAAATGCTGATAGATTTTTTCATAGTTCGTTGTGATATGACAACGTTTTTCTTTTTTTGCACCGAAATTGAGATTTGCACCGAAATATCGATTTTTTTCACTTATATTATACGTTATTGCAGTTATAAACATATTACAGTTGTATACAATGGTTCTACAAGTTGTTGGGAGGTCAGAAAGTGAAAAGCAAAAGTTCCTTCCCGACCGGGGTTTGAACCTCCGTGGGGGAGAAAGGGCCGCGTCGTACAGCGCCTTAGACCACTGCGCCACCGCTCCGAGAGCCTCATTTTTTTGCGTCGCGCGCGTGACCCCCGTGTTGATGCAAGTTGGAGGGTGAGGTGAGCCCTCCTTTAATTACGGGATTGATGTGGCATACAAACGCCGGGTTTGAGCGATTCTCCACCCTCCTCCCCCCGATTTTTAAAAACAATTATTCAGGCTTTTCGAAAAACAAAACAATCGAACATAGGCTTCTTCCCTGTGTTCGATTTATTACCCATCCAAGGTTGACAATTCAGATGCCTTAGGGTAGCACGATGCACAACGAAAATAGGACATTAGACACAATCAAATGTGTCGTGAACAATGATTCAAGCACAAGGGAATAGAATCGGACGAGATCTATGGACGGCCTGTGGGTTCTCGATCTTTTTTCCCTCCTCCGTTTATCCCTTCCCTTTGCCCGACCCGGAACTGGTCACGTTCCTGAGTAATCGGAGTAACAGCGGATAGATTGTGATCAGGGATGAGCTCTCGATAGATCGGAGCTCCCCCTTACAATTAGTGAAGGTCAGAAGAGAAACAGGTTGTCGAGACTCGGAGGAGATGAGAAGAGACGAGGGAATTTGCGCCAATAGGCGCGCCAAGATAGTATTAGAAACCAGATGAACTCTGGAATCAGGAGCATAATAAATAGGGTTGGAAATGATTCTGAACGATGGACGCGCATCGCTATAGTTTGACAAACAAAATTATTACGAATGGAGAGTGAGAAATGTGCGTTAGGCTGCGCAGTGACAAGGCGCAGCGCAGTCCCTTCCCTATTCTACGGAATCGAATCATCGAACAGAAATCAGTCGGATTCACGTCTCGGACAGGGATAAATTAACGGAAATCTATTCGAATGAAATCTGCTCTTTTTCCCTTCTTTTGCGGGTAAATACTTTCCTATCACCCCCTCTCGTCGTCAACGTCGATAGTAGGCATAGGGACATAATCATACACTGCCCCCCCTCATCTATAACAAAGAGTCATGGAACTGAAACAAGCAATATCCACGTCGCTGGTACAAATTAATTACCGAGCATCTTTCCGAACATAATCGTTTGTCGCCATGTGGTGTCACAAAGACAATCAACTTTCACCTCATGAATCGCCTCGTTGTAAACGTCGGAAGACATTGGAAATAATCGCACGCAATACCTCCCCCTCTTCTACAATTCCCCCCTACTACCGAGTCAATATCGACGTTGTCGACAGTCGATAGGCATCTCCATTCTGTCCCTCTCCTCTTCCTCGCTGACCCGTATTTCCCCCCTCTGAGGGGTCTATCCTTCCCTCCCTCGCAGATTATTTGGGAAACCAGGTGATCTCACTACTCAGCCCGACAATTAATGGCGGCGAATTCGTTGCCAGACCAATACCAAAGCAGCCATTCGCCGTCTTTCAACAACAATATAGTTCCTCCACAACATCAGATTCCCAGATGCGTTTCAATCGTTCCCTATCCATCACAAGTCCGGAATCTGCCAATGAGATCGGATGCCCTTCATCATTATCCATTGTCTGCCACAAAGACAATATCATCACCACACCATCCAAGGATCCCACCCAATTCCTAGCCACGGGTTCCTTCCTTCCCCTCCTCCTCCCTCTTTCTTCCTCCAGTCCCTCCTGTCACGGGAGAGTCATTCCCGACTGATAAGGGGCGCCCGGAAGATCGATCGATATTCATGAAATTGGGTGGGGAGGGGAGGGGAGGGTGTATCATAATACTTCTCCCACAGTACCATGAATACGAACAAATGACGAGAGCAAAACTAGGTGATCGCAGGACGCAACGTCGAATAATCAAGCGGGAATTAGATTCGAGAACAATAATTCGCAGAATTCGAGATTTCAAAACACTCACTATCGCATGCTCGGCAATCCCACCTCGTCGTCTATACATACGTCTATGGTAAGCACAGGGGCGAGGGGTGGGCTATAGAATCTACTAAATAAACAGCAGTCCATCATCTCGTGAGGTGGAGAGAAAGGGGCAGGGTCTATTTTGCCTTTCCCTCCCTCGCTGACTATCCGAGGTCTAAAAAAAGGGTGATCTGATCCGCGCAACATCGAAGACTGAAGGAGGACTTATAGTCGAGAACAGTACTCCACCGGAATAGTGTTCGAGAAATGACTTTCCAATTTAAAACCGGTGATGTCATCCCTCATCAATTTATAATAAATAGTAATTCAGAAGCGCTTTCAATAGTCCGCAGATTTTGTTACCAAAAATTGACAAAACTATACTGTATAGATAGTCTATACAACCTCACATGCCGGTCTGTCAATTTGTCCGTCACACTTTATCCGATTTCGCCCTTATCACCTTGTTCTTGATAATAAATCTGTAGCCGCTGACGAGGGACGACGACACCGCGAATCCGAGACAATTGGAGAAGTAGTTGATGCCGATCTTTGTAGCGGTGTCCTGCAAAGTGAGAATACCCGAAAGAGGGCATTATGCAACCTGGTGAATCTAGGGATCATGTTAAAGTATTGAAGTGCTGAAATACTATATAACTACATTTAATTACGCTGTGTAGGCGTTGTTACAGTCAATTATTCAGTTGCAGGCCGAGTCCTTCGCGCACCAGAAACGCCACCTGGTGATTTCACGACATTCGCAATAGGGATAATATTTTGTAGTGATTCAGCAATGATAAATAAATCATGACTGGTAGTTAAAACCATCAAAGAATCGGTAACTTTGTGACAACATTTCGGAAGTCAATCCAGGCGATTCCACGATGTACTCAAATGAATTAGAGCTTTGCAAAGCTGTGACAATCGATTAACTCCTATGTTCCTGTAGTATACCACCAATCTGTCTTTTACTGACCGAGGCATAATGCAGACGAAACTGCACAAGGTGATTTCATGGCGCTCCCAAAAGGATTGAAACTGCGCATTGACACAACTTTGATCAATATCACACATCTGTTGGTGAATAAAACGTAACAAATTGTGAAATCCCTAACCCCGATCATTCTGCAGTTCGTGGAATTTCCGAATAAGAAATCTAAATAATAGTTCCAAAGGGTATCCACCGATCCAATAGCGTACAACAGATTGGAAGCGGCTGCATCGGCGACTGCCCCCACTAATGCAGCTGCTGTCGCTGCCACGACCCCCACTCCCGATCCAACGGGGACGATCGCGTCTGCCATCGTGGCTATAGAAAGGAAATCAAAGTAATAATAATGGCATAATATTATTAATGCCAATAGTAATTTCTCTGAGCCGCGAAACAACATTGAACAGATTGAAGGATTGGATAACAACCAGCAAGATTGATGTCGCGCGGGTGCACTAATTAGCGATCATCAATTACGAAAGCAATACTCGTTTCTTCCCTGTGAGCATAGAAAAACATAACATCACTTGGCAGAATACTTAAGAAAGATACCAGCACGTTCCACGTCGCGTAGAATTATCCCAAGATAATCCTTTAGCAGTATCTATCTCAAAAAGCCCAATTCCACCCCTTCGGAATCCCCTCTCGTCATTTTACTGTAGGGCGCGGGCATAATCAGATGCTGATCCTTCCACAACTACATCTTATACACGTCCAATAGAAACCAGTGAGATCCACGTCGCACGCACAGGTTAATTGCAGGGCATCTGTCCGAATATAATCTTTGGACATTATCCGCTTCAAAACAATCACTATCACCTACTCTACAATCCCACATCGTTGTCGACGTTCGTGAGCATAATCGTTCACTACTCCCTCCTTTCATCTATAGCATAGTTTATTGAGAGCGAAGATACCAGTAAGATGCGCGTTGCGCGCACGCGTTAATTGCCTTGCATCCATTTGAATACAATATCATTGGCATCGCAATGTCATATCAATCCACTATCACCCAATCCCGAATCCCACCCTATCGTCAACATTGGAAGGTAGAGATCATAATCATATACACTACCTCCCTTCCCCTACATCTTCCTCTACTCCCGGGTCAACATCGTCGTTGTCGACAATCGATAGGCATTTCCACCATGTCCCTCTCCTCTTCTTAACTGGCCCGTATTTCCCACCTCTGAGGGGGTTATCCTTCCCTCCCTCACTGATTATCCGGGGTGAAACGAAGTGATCTGAGCGCGCAGCATTGGACTCTTCGTCCTCCTCCCCATTCGGCACGCGGCGATACTGGAGAGGGATGAGTGAGAAGGAGGGAGGGACCGGGACTTCAGAGTTATTACCAAGCGGACAGACACTACCCGTCCCCTTAACTTTAGTCTATTGGTCTATTCAATGAGGTTGACTCGCAAGATCGATCGAATAACGCGATATTCGAGTTGTTCTTCGAAATCGGAGCAATTCCAAATCGCCTGGTTCCCAAATCTCTGCTACGTGTTAGTGCCGAGCGGGAAGATATTTGCTTCAAAAATTCATTGAATGCCAGGATATTCGCATCGACATTGAAAATACGTGATACACAAAAGGAATAAACAGCCAATAGTCTCCCCGTCATCTTTCAACCCAGAAAGGCAAGGAACTGCAGGAAGATCCACGTTGCGCGCACGCGTTAATTACCGAGCATCCATTTGAATACAATGTCATTAGCAAATCCACTACATACCAAGCATCTATCACCCAATCCCGAATTCCACCTTTTCGTCAACGTTGGAAAGCATTGGACATAATCAAATGCACTGCCCCCCTCATCTTCAGCATTAGTTTTTGTAAGCGAAGATACCAGCAAGATTAACGTCGAGCGCGCGTCTTAATTACCCAGCATCTTTCCGAATAACTAACATCCTTTCGAATGCATTTTGTGACATCGCTTTTTCATATGAAACCATCTCCTCTCGAATCTCGGCTAGTCGTCAGCGTCGATGGAGGTATAGATCATAATCACATACACTACCTCCCCCCTCACCTATCCATTCCGTCAACTCCCGGGTCCCCATAAGCAAGCCTAACAAGGAATGGAAGATGTTAAGACACGAATCGGCAAGCGCTCGACCAACCGCGGAACAGCCCATCTCAGAATCGGCTCAAAATGTGTGTGTTGGTTCCTTTGGGGGTCCAAAGTACGAAAAGGGTAAAAAAAATTTCGGAAAAATTTTCCCTTCGAGACCCAATACGAATTTCCGTTGGTCATAACTTTGTACAGGGGCGGTTTTGAGCGGAAAAAAGTATACCAGCGTGCTCGGGAGCATGAGGCGCACGTTTTTATGTCCTATTCACTTTTTCGCGAAAACGCCATTTTTGAGTTCTAGAACATTCGAAATTTCACTGATTTTTTTAAAAATTCTCGGTATTGATTGTAGCACCCAAACTTTTGCCTATTATGTAGCTGGGTCCATGGGGCAGTCAACGCACGTTTTTAGAAAAAATAAACTGGCTTGCCAAATTCGAAATG
>JACMIG010003479.1:0-12164 GCA_014805385.1 Levipalatum texanum | reverse complement strand
AACGGTCTCCGAAGTGAATAATTTTGATACCCTGTTTACTGCGATTCGATGTATTGGCCATTTGATACAGAATTTAACAGAAAATGAGTGGCAATCTTTTAGCACCTGATACAAATAAAGGAAATTTTTCCCGAACCTGGCATGATTCGAATATGTTCCCATAAGGTTGATGTATAAGTAGATTTTTTGGTTTTTTAATCTGATTCGTTTCCTGGGTGTGGGGTAAAAATTAAAAAGTCGAGAAAAGTTGCATTTTTGAAATATCGATCAATAATAGCCAAGCGATGTAGGGGCTCCATGCAACTGTCAGGCGTGTATGCCTTGAGTTAGTCTACCATATCCTTTTTACCCGCCTTGATTTTATGGACGCAGTCAAAAGTTATGAATAGCGCAAAAAGTGCCCGGATACTTTTGTCGGGTAGTGTATGCCCTTACCCACGGAAAAACAAACACACCTTTTATCTAGTAGTATCATAGATCCGACTGATCACTTGGTGTGGGGCGTATGCTATTATAGATGACGCCAGAGTGTGGGGGCGACGGTGCTAGCTAATCACTGATAAGCGATTCAATCAAGGCTCTTTCTCTTTAGATACTCCCCCGCGTCAGTCACGATTATTGACGAAATCGTTTCGTGTCTCATTCATTTTAGTATGATGTTACTAACATCGTCGATATTTCGCGAGGGTGGATATTACCGAATTCGCTCCACATCTCGTTTAGCGTTTCTATGTTGACGGATATAACGTTTCTATGTTGACCGAGCAAATATAATCTCAGTTTGGAGAATTCACGTTTGATACAGTTTGCAGTTTGGCTATTACTGTGTTCATGCGGCAACATTCTTCCATTCCAGAGATGAATCGGCTACTTCTCATCGTGGCTTGCTCCATTGTTGCGCTCTCTGATGCTTTCCATTACAAAGTCGTCACGTCGCAAGATGTCGAACCGGGAACGAGTGTATGTGGAAACATAAATAAGTCTGCTATCAATGTTTACTTGATTCCAGTTCCCAGTCGTCAACGAGCGCGGCGACTACTACGTCTATGCAGCCGTCGCACGCATCGCAGCCAACCCGAACTACTACCGCAATGTTCTCGTCATGAACGCCGACACTTCGACGTATATGAGGTGTAGTTCTTGTCATGCAAACCGTAGACAAAATCCTGCCCATTCTGAGTAACTTTTTAGATCGTATCGAAATTGCAAAAGTACATCTACAAATTTTCATGAAATACGTGCCTGTTCGGGATATATTTCATCAATCATCTTTTTTAATTCAGCGTCTACGACATCGCCCATTCGGTGCAGTCGACGAATCAGCTAAATTCGTTCAAGATTACAATTGGTTCGTCCGGCGGACAGGGACTGCGAGTGAGTATCCGGGTGGGGATTGAACTACCAACCTCTCGTCTCCAAACTGCGCCCACATCCAATCAGCCATTTAACATATCTGAAAAAACGATTTTAAGATCTGGGACAAGAACACCGACTTCGTGCGGATGCCCTACTCACTGTACATTACCCAGGGTGAGTTGACAAGGCAAGTAGTTTAATTCCACGAGTGGTGTTCAGACAGCAACAGCGTCGACGTTTATTCGGCCGGCTTCTCAGAGTCCAGGTACCTGCAGAGCACGTCCGGGGTATGTTGATGTGCCTTTAATACACGTTGCACGTAATATTCCACTAAAGAAGAATTAGGAGCAATCCGTGTCCGTAAACAGATGGGGCAAATGTGGCCAAAACGCAGACATAGGCCAAAGTGCAAGTGCTCTTTGGCCTGTGTCTGCGTTTTTGCCACATTTAACTCAGCTGTTGACGGACACGGAACTTTGTTCCTGATTCTTCTTTAAGACCCTCATGAATAACGAGAAAGCACGATATTATACTATACATTTGTACGTATTCACCTTTGTTTGGTGTTGATTCGTTCAATGACTGTATTCCGAAAGGTTAGCATAAACGTTGCTCCCTCTCCTTTAGTAAAGGACCTTTTAGTAAATAACTAATTACAATTTATTGCAGTCTTCCGGCCCCGAGCTCGTCATGCTTAGCGCCGAGCCTTACATGACTCTGTCAAACTTTTGGATGCAGCGCGATTCGTCGATCGAGATCTTTTCGGCACCACCCTACGACACGGGCTCTTCCCATCGCATCTTCCACATGACGTAAACACATTAGGCATTTTAATTTAGATTGGGTGTAGACTGACATAGACAAGGGATTAAAAACTACATATTGGTTGTCATGTAGATTTCACGCACACCTCAAGTTGCGTATTTTTCTTCACATGTACATATACATGATCATTCACTATTTGATATGCGGTTTCCAGTTTTGCCTATCTCAGTTTTCCAGGAGATCAAAGTGCTCCCGGTATTTCTTTATTTCTCTCGCAATTATACTTTAGAGACTACCTCGCCGGCAACAATTCCTACTGCACAATTATGGGCCCGATCGCGACGCTTTACAACTCCAGGAGCTCCAAGAATCAGTTCTCGTTCCTCGTCGATACGACTTCGAGTGAGGCAATTGAAAAATTGAACATTCCCTCATACATTCTATAAACTATATTTTGGAGAAACATGTATTAGTGGGTTTCTGCACGCCATAAACCATACTCATTGTCAGACTTCTACCACTTCGACCCGTTGCGAGCACCGGCTTCAGTAGCCGTTTCTACTCCTGGGTAAAAAGACACTTAATTATCGTTTGCTTTAGCGTAAGCTGTAAGCTTCAAAGAAATATCTACAAAACAAGACGCACACTGATCAGTTACCTACAGGTACGCTCGGGCGAGCGAGCAATACGCCTACCCGTATCCGATCAACTTCCCACAGCAGCAACTCTACAACTTTGCTTTCCCGGTAAATTTACTTAAATAAGGAGTGGGAGCAACATTCCGTATCCGTGAAACAGCTGATGTAAATGTGACTAAAACAGACACAGGCCAATGTGCACGTGCACTTTGGCCTGTGTCTGGAAAATAGTGCACTTTAGCCACATTTGCCCCTACAGTTTCACGAATATGGAATGTTGCTCCTACTCCTTTAATATATCACATGACAATATGCAATCACAGTCCAAAGCAACAATTATTGTTTACCTGTTGAATTCGCTCATTAGCTCAAACAACATGACGATTTCAAGTGCAAAGTAACGATGTGGCTGATCGGAACATTCACGAACGACCTCTCACTCACCGCTGACTTCATCGGCCAGAAAACGGAGAGCTACACGTGAGTGCCTTCGGGCGACGGTCTGAAACGCATTGTCTTGATGGCACATCGTAGGAACATGGCAGCTCCAACTATGTCTAGTGTAATATTGTGCCGTGACACTGTATTCAATCGTGCGAGAAATATGAGTCATTTGGGAGCAGAAACAGCATACAGTCACAGAATAATATTTGGAGGAATTTTTTTGGCAAAGATGAGGGCTTTTATAATACTGGAGGGTGCGTGCATAATTTAGACGGGTTTGAACCGCTAGCATAATCCTCATACACTCTCAGGTACACAAGCCAACGGGATACGAGTGTCGAGAAGAAGGACATCAGTCGAGTTCAGCTCTCCCTCGCCCGCCCTGCGCCGATTCCCAATGACTCATTCGAATTTAGACTTGAGTGAACTTCCGGTAAACAGTTTGCGATGATAAATCGTATTGATAGTGGACGCGCCCCAGTATCTTTGACCTTGCGTCATTGTCTCAACTACATACACATGGGTCAGGGTAGCGCGAGCTGGAAGCATCTGAATTAACGTGAATTACTCTAGTCATAGGTCGCATTGCGATAGAGGTGAAATTATGACTGCGGTCAACATGCCCTGATAAACCCAACGAATGTCGTGGTGCCAAAGCGTTCTGTTTGCTCCTGCTATCTCTCTCCACTGCTCTCACGTTTCTCTAACCGCCCAGACAGGTTAGATAAACGAGAGAACAGTGGAGAGAGAGAGCAGGTGCAAACGAAACGCAAAAGGAACAGCTATGGCACCACCACAATACACACAATGATGTCAGAGGGTGTAGTTACGAGTCTGTTCGTTTCTGCGTCAGTCCGAGAGCAAGGGACAGACGCAATTCATGGAGGATGCATGACAAAGCTCAGCCTGCGACGCTTATCAATGCTATTTGATCAACATTTCATTCTGGGCACTGGGTACAGGATGGCCTCCACACGCGCATTTGCCGCCTTCCTCCTCTTCATCTCGACGACTAATGGTATGTTGTAGATTAGTATTTTCTTCATGATTGGGTTAGTATTTTCTTCCACTGCGATTATGCAATTGCTAATCCTGAAACGAAAAACCGTCAATTTATCATATTAATATCCGATATTCGTTCTTTCAGCACTGTACGATTGGGGCCTCTACACAAACAAGGATCTCCAGTATGGAACGGTTAGTTTGGATATATGACTACGTTGGACTCAATTTCTTCAGACCATGATCTCCAGGGACCCGGGAAATTACGTCGTTTACGTCTTGTGCTCCAATTCTGCCAAGAACTGCGAGTGAGTTTATTAAACGTTCATAAGCTCGTGTACGACGCGTCAAAAAACTCCACGTTGAAACGCGACACCTTTGCGTTGTACGTTCTAAGCAGCTACTCAGCTTTTTGCTTCAGAAGTTCTGAACTGTAATCGATACTCCAGTTGAAACAATTTCTTACAGCTACCTCAACAATGTCACGCTTGACGTGTATCAGCAACCAATGACGACGCACATCAGGTATGGTACAATCATCAGGACTGCATAGGTGCGAACTATAGAACTTCACATTTTCCGCTGGACTCTAACCCAATCATACAACATTATAGCTAAAAGAAGGAATAGCAGCAACGCAGGGCCAAACATACTTTGCCTATGTCATGTAGTGGCCTCTGTCTGGTCAGGATTTCCATAATGAAAGTAATCAGAGAAGACATCGAGTCAGATGAGTTGAAAGTTTGCCTACAGATTAGTTAGAAGCTGCGGTGCGGGGCAACATATCATAGTTCTGCTTGCAGCCTGAGCAAAATCGCCTCAGTATACAGCAGTCAAACACCGATGAAAGGCTACCAAGTCAATATCACGCTTTTCTCCCAGCAGACGTTGCAGGTACGTGTTCTTTCAGATTACCTTCAAAAAGTACAGTAATTTAAGATCTTCAATCCCTGGCTGAACAGCGTCGTGGCTCCGTCGTATGTGGTCTACGTGTTGAAAGGTCGGCCTAGATCTTACCAAAGCCCAGATCTCACCCTTGCTCAAATCTTACCTAAGCGCAGATCTTGTTTTTGCCCAGCTCTTACGCTTGCCCTGATCTTATCCAAACTCTGATCTCTCCCAAATTCCAAAGCTTGCAGATCTCTCTACCTCCATTCCAGTCTACAACGCAGTTGCAATCAGTGGACGTAGCACGAGTACATCGGTGATAACTAATCACCTTCCCGGCTCAATCCTCCCTATCCAGGCATCCTCAGCCACCGTACTCAGTGCCGAGCCGCTCTTCACGCTGAACAGTTTTACGATTGACCAGGGGTCAGTATTTCTTTTGCTTCAATTCACGGCGGTTTCAAAGCCGCCCTCTGCTTCTCTAGTCGACTATGCAACTCTTCTTTAGCTGGATAGGAACATTATTTCAGAATCATTTTGAAGTGCTGTTACACACTGTCATCGCTGCAATCAGCTAAATGCCTTTTCCAGAAGCTCCGTCGGAGTCTTTACAACAACGCCGATCCAGATCGATGACGACCACAAAGTGCTGGGAGCAGAGTGGGTCCATTATATTTTTACCTAGTCGCAATGTAATTATTCCGAAACCAACTAAAAATTTTAACACTTCGTCTTGTCCGAATCAAACTAATTGATTCATACTATTACCTTCATAATCAGCTCAGTAATTACAGTAACCAGGTCGTCGCTCATAACTCCGTCACCACCGTCGTAGGGCCTATCGCCACTCTCAACACCACGGGAAAGAGCATCGGTTTCGGACTGAGCCGAGACTCAGGTAAATCAGAAGCAAAATCCGATGGAACCACTAATAAACCATTTTTCGTGTTGACTATTTAATAATATCTTCGGGGGGTGGCATAAATGTTCTTCCAATTCCTTTTAAGATTTCGCCCGCACCCTCGGTCCCGACTCCATCTTCTCGTTCTCGACGGCTGGATACGCATCGTACACCGGCGCCATGTATCCCTTCCTGTACAGCTATCAGTTTGCTGATCCTATTCCGAAGGTCCAGCGATACGCGCTTGACAGCAAGGTTTGACCACACTGTTTTTTCGTAGCCAGGTTGCTATCCTCTTGGCAAACAGTTTGAACTTCATAGTGATCATTCCTATTCTTTTACAGCGTCCCTTCACGATGCTGATCCGTGCCAACTACTGCAGCTTCTGGTCCGGATTCAAGGTCTTGACGTCGAATGGCCAAGAGTTCAAGTACGCTCCTTTTCACCGATTTATGAAAGTAACGAGAGAGCATGATTTAGTATTAGCTGGCGACATTGAAGCCAAAAACATCACAAACACCGCACAGTATGGTATGGACCTCTGAATGCGAAGTACCTTTTATTGTAGAGAACTTGAAGCGTTCTAATTCCCACGCCCGGCCAACCCCAACGACGGACTGCGCCCGCTTTTGATCTACCTCATCGAGCCCCGTTTCATTACCCATTGAATCACTCTGGGCATAAAACGGCGCTCGTCAGTAGGTATGTAGATCAAATTCGAGCACAGTCGTAATTGCCCGGACGTGGGAATTGGAACGCCCCGGGTTCTTTACAATAGGAGGGTACTATTGGCAATGTCGGATGTATAACTAAACTCTTCAGGTTCGACAACGGTCAGTACAACGTCCAGACGCCTCCGATCACCGGTGCGACGTGGGTCGAGTTCCACATTCGACGCGAAGTCGTCACGCCCGCCGCCCGTTATACCGTCCAGTTGTCGACCGTTTGAGCGCCTGTTCGGAACTATCTGATAAAGTGTCTTTGTAGACCGGTAGCACTTCAACAACCTCCATTCCTCTTACCGGCAATACAGCTCAATCATCTCCAGTCCACGGCATCGAAGCAACAACGAGTCGATCATCGAATTATATGATTTCATCATATTTCATCATTTTTTCGCTTGTATTCTTTAGATCGATTGTGAGCTAAAAATAATCTTTCGGCTTGCGAAATAAACACTGCAATGAAGCTCGTAACCTTCAGAAGACAAAAACTACTAATTTCTTTAGAATCGCATCAATGTCCGTAACTGAAAGATAGTCTTTTGTGACGTGTCTGTGTGCTCAATGCCGTCTATGAATAGTGGTTGTCCCTGACCCTTTCTCGCTCTTCATGGATGACAAATATGAGTCACTCCTCCATGTGCATCTTCACTTCTCGCCGTCTCTCGGAACCTTCAATCTCTTGAAGAATAAATATTATTATCAGCTTATGAACCCGGGGAACCTCGGTGAAAGCGGACTATTGACCGCCTGCAGCCCAGATAGAGAGAGCCCTTCAATGCTATTCATTCTCTTTTTGGTCGCGTTATCAATCGACGCGACCAATGTTTCGCGTCTCTCACTCGATCGAAACAATGAGTGGTCGCTCTACACGAATCGGGATATCATCCGACAAGGAGCCCAGGTTGGCGTAATTTTATCCTTATTATTTATCACGCAATTGGGAATTGGGCAATGAATATAGGGACTGAAACGGTCGCATAATTTAGTGTCTGACGTAAATAACAGTAGCTAGAGTTATCATTGAAGTGGAGCTAGGGCATTATAAAGCACTTTTTCGATCCGAAATCATATCACTTGTTTTCTTAGCTATAAAAGGTCGCGCGAGAAATATTGCCCAGTTTTTCAGTTCATTGTCCCGACTTCCCCTGGGACGCACAAGATCTACGGCGTCGCTTCGAGTGCGACTGTCGCATCTGAACCGGAATACTACAGAAATGTATTCGTGGGCAGCGGCAATAAGATGTATTGGATAAGGTGCGAAAGATCAAAATCAAATTGGTTCTTTCTTGATCGAGAATTTTAGCGTGTTCGACCTCTCTCGAATACAAGGATCTTCTGGAGGACTTGGATGGTATAGCGTCAAAATCGGTAAGTCGCTACTAAATCGGTAAGTCGCTACAGTCGTCTCACTTACAAGTGCCATTAATGTTTACATTATAGTGTAAAATAGAGTTGGGTTAAGTCAATCGAAGCAAAAAGATTGACGTTCGCGGCAGTTAAGACAAAGTTATACTACTCAGGCGTTGGCTACGGTGACAACCTCATGATCGTCGATCGGAATACCAACGGAGTCACGCTGCCGTTCGTGCTGTACCTTGTTAAGGGTATTACTTCCATTAATATAGCTTATTCATTTACCAAGTGTCCTTAAAGAAGGAGTAGGAGCAAGGTTCCGGGTCCATAAAATATTGTCAAGAGCCCAAACCATTCTAACTTACCGATCGGGAGGTAAAATGTCAGCTTCCCATATCTCTGCGTCCTCAAATACTTTGTAGCTCTAATTGTGCAGGCTTCGGTTGGAATCCCGGTCCAAGTAGCGTGCAAAATTTCAGCTTCGTAGCCCTTTTTATTGCGGAGATACAGAAGGGGACTATGAGATAAATACAGTGTCGCGGAACGGGAAATTAGAATTGCTTGGGCTCTGGACAATAGCTGGGGGCAAATGTGGCTAAAACGCAGACACAGGGCAAAGTGCATGTGCACTTAGGCCTGTATTTGCGTTTGTCCGCGTTTTAGCCGCATTTGCCACAGCTGTTTTACGGACGCGGAACTTTTCTCGTACCCCATTCTCTAAGATGCACAGCTCGGCAACGAGATCATTACCGTCTTCGATGCTGCTACAATCAACGGAAGAAGGATCGACACGATGAACTTGGTAATTCTTTCATTTGTACATGAAACCGAAGTTTTTAGGCCCTCCCAACGGCCTTCACTGTCTTGAGCGCAGAAGAATACTTCACGCTGAGCAACTTCGTTACGGATAGTGTTAGTTTTCTGCCGCGCCACTACTATTGTCGGCGGAATTAACGGAATGTACGCTCATCGCCCTACGATCTCTCTCCACAGTTCTCTCGTTTCTCCAACCGCCAAACAAGTTAGAGTAACGAGAGAACTGTGGAGAGAGATCGTAGGGCAATGAGCGTACATTCCGTACGGTTAATCCCGCCACCAGTAGCTATGTACGGGGATACACTCGAAATAGTAATTCGTTTGCGCTGTAATCAACTTCACCACGGACATTATGATAGCGAAGTCCGCTGAGCTCTCGATGATATAACAGGTTTCAGAGCTCTGGTGTTGAAGTGTTCGCCGGCCCGTGGGACGCTGCGACCAGTGACCACAGGATATTCTTTGCTCCGTGAGCTAGACCACTACAGAATAAGGAATCTTCCCTTGAAGAAGCAACGATGTCGCGTCGCGCTCAGTTGTAACCGTAGTGGGACCGATCGCGACGGTTTCGGCCTCTTCACGCATCTCCGCAAGCATCACAGCGAACGTATTGCGTAAGCTCACATCGTATAAGTAGCGGAGGAGCCGGCGTCCCATGAACCGACGATCATGATTGTAAGGGATCAACGGTTCGCTATTTTAGGCGATCCAAAACCGTTTGATATTCCGTTCCGTGCGCACCCGATCTCTCTCCATAGAAAACAAGGTTTCTCTCGTCAAGAGCTTCGCACCTACTATATGTAGGTGCGAAATGGAATAGTTTGAATCGCCGATAATATCATGATCATGAAACCTGGAACTTCTGAAATCGCAGAAAACATTATCAGAGCCGTTCCACAAAATAACTGCTGCGAATGGAATACTCTTCTCGACATAATCCCTTTCAGGATTCAATCGAACTCTTCCTCAACAATCGACCTATTCATTCACGTCGCCGGGATATGCTACTCAAGGTTTCGGATTTGCACAAAGATGATTTAATTTCCTAACTCCAGATCATATCTACTACCATCCCTGGTCGAATGTGCCACCTCGTGCGCAAACCATTAAGTGGGAAAATGTAAGTCTAATTTGTCAGCTGATCACTGAACAGCAATAAGAAGTAGGTGCATTTGTGTCATATGATATGAAAAGATGCGACGTCGCTTACGTAACCTGGTCTATGTGAGGTAATATTCCTACTATTTCGTTCAAGCCATCAAGCCTGGCAATACGCGTCCGAGGCTCCTTCTCGGCGGCCTCGTGGATGGAGCTGTCGGTCTACGGCGAATCGGAAAGACACTACACGTAAGATTTTACAATCCAATCAACGCCGACTCGAAAAAGGTTGCAACACTGAAATTGTCGCTCAGCTGTTTCCTGCGAGAGTAAAAAGTGAAAAGACTCGACTCTTTGGCACTATCCTGGACATTCGTCCTAATCAAGCCCATGGCTCGGTCTTTCAGCCTCAACCAGAACACGATCCAGACGTTCTATGGCGAACAAGCGACGCGAGTCGACATCACCATCGGAACAGCCATCAAATATCCCAATTTTGTGGTAGAATTCAGCTCGAACTTGGGAGGTGAGTTCCATTATTAACAGAACATTAAAGAACATCGCTTCAGGGACTCGCTTGTCGATGGTCATGTGTCTTCTAATACTGGTCACATTCATGACGAGGAACGAAGTTTAACCGACCGCAAGCGACACTGTGTCGGGCATAATGAACGATAAAGGTTAAACGATTCACGTAAGGGTGCATAACGATCACATGCGCATAATGAGTTCATAATCGCATAACTGAGCCTATCGTTAAGGTTTACATCACATCACATATGTAAAAATAAACATAGAGAGTACATAATCAACGCCCGTGACGAATCGGTGCGTCTCATGATTAAGTGTTGTTGTTCCTGAAAAGATCTTGAAGACGAGTCAAACTGGGTCAATATTTGAGACCAGTCGGCCAAAGGATGCGTTGTTGTTGATGACACCACAGCATAAATCGGAACAGTATTGCGAAAGGGGATGGACGAATCACCTCCTCGTTGCTGGGACGTTTGGATGTTTTGTCAAAAGCTGATACGAACGCGTTGAGGCATTCTGTGTTGATGCAATAATAACGAACATGCACTGCTTCGCAAACAATACCTCCACCTCTTTATGAACGAAATTATAACGAATCTCTATCTCTATGGGTCTAACGGAATATAGTTAGACGCTTTATTAGCTAGCTTCGCTGCAAATAAAATTGTCTTCAATTTAGGTTCGAAAAAATACTAACAGAATAAAAGAACTGAAATCATTTCCTCGTAAAATGCAGGAAAAAACCTAAATTCGCCGAGATTCTTCGCGTGATTACAGTATCCCTTTGAGGATGAATTATGAACTGTTTTAAGATGCGCTCATACCTTTTCGCGTTCCGGACGGACTGTGGTACCTTTTTTTTCTGTCTAGAGAAATGCTTTATACGGTGGTTAATAAACGGGGCACAAGTTGGGTTGAAATGCGGAATTCTCATTTAGTTACATTCTTGTTCCCCAAGAAACCTGATTGAAACGCTGAGCGTAATATCGGCGAATTTAGGTTTTTTTCTGCATTTTACGAGGAAATGATTTCAGTTCTTTTATTCTGTTAGTATTTTTTCGAACCTAAATTGAAGACAATTTTATTTGCAGCGAAGCTAGCTAATAAAGCGTCTAACTATATTCCGTTAGACCCATAGAGATAGAGATTTCCGATCTTTTATTGTTGCACATGGTTGCAATTTTTTTCGCTCAAATGCAATCCGCAAATAAAAAGGACGGTTCAGTGACAATACAGCCATGTCCTCGAAAAACGATATTTGGTTTGTGAACTTTCACGCTGGATATGGGGCCAGAAAGATTCCACGATGTTTCCTGGACCTCCAGAGAGGAAAGCAAACAGTTCGGCCCAGACGGGGATTGAACCCCCGAAAAATCGATAAATGGTCTTTGATCTACCACAAAAGTGGTTTGAAACATTCCAGGATGCTGCCTGACCCTCCAAAGAAAAAGAAAAAAAGTTGCCCCTGGCGGGGATTGATCTGCCCAAAAATCGGTAATTGATTGTCCGAAAAATTGATAATTCATCTTTGATCTACCATGAGGGATTACTCTAAACCACTCTAGAACACTTCCTGACCACCCACAAAGTAAAGCAAAAGATTTTCCCCTCGCGGAGTTGAACTCCCGAAAAATCGATAATTGATTG
>JACMIG010003477.1:0-12166 GCA_014805385.1 Levipalatum texanum | reverse complement strand
TATACAGGCCCGCAAGACGTCAATTCTCTTATCCACTGGCTCGCAAGAGGTCTATTATCTTATCCACTGGCTCGCAAGAGGTCTATTCTCTTTTCCACTTGCTCGCCAGAGCTCTAGTCTCTTATCCACATACCCGCAAGAGGTCAATTCTCTTATCCACTGGCTCGCAAGAGGTCTATTATCTTATCCACTGGCTCGCAAGAGGTCTATTCTCTTTTTTCCGTGGATTTAGGACCATGATATTTGTCGACTTCGGCCACTTTTGGTACCAATCAACTAGGCCACCATAATAGTGCCTTTGACCACAAAGTTAACCCTCCCGGACGACAGCTGTGTCGCCCCCTGGTCGAACCTTACGCGGACGAGCTCATATAAAACGTTTATTCGTGACATGCGAAGAACTTTCAGCGGAACAATTGAAATGTAGCAAAAAAATGACCATCGCTAGGATTCTGACGGAGACCCTTAATAAAAAAAAATTCTACAAAAACAATAGCATCTACAGCACACCGTACGAGAAAAGGAGCGAATCAGTGAAATGAGAAAAAGAAAGATACAAAGACGTGGGAGGGAGTGCAAGCTGGGGGAAGGGAGCGGCGAAGTAGATTAGAAAGAGTTGCACGGTGAAGATTGCAGAGGAATCGAAACTAACGGTGGGAAAATTGGGGAGCGGTTGGAGTAATAAGTAGTGGGAGGAAGATAGTAGTGCGGTAGGGGAGTGGAGGAGGGCATCGCCCACCTCAAACTGCCTCCATTGCGATAGCCGCTTCGAGGTCGTTGCGCTTTTGCAAATCAATGCACATCACTTATAGTTGAATATTGGTTTATTTGCATAATGTTTTAATTAATGCTCACGTCGAGGTAGTCGGCAAAGGCATGGCGCATCGCTTCCTTTTCCGAGGGAACGCTGCACTGCCCATGCGACCTCATTGTCAGCTGCAAACACATGTATTGCGATCGGCGATCTTTAAGCATCTAACAAAACGTTCCGATCCGACGGTTCCACTGTTTTAGAAAATTAGGTTTTTCACGTGTTCTTTCAGTATGGATGCTTCAAGGAGCTAAATATAAACCAGTTTGGATCACAGAAACTAGTTCCTTCTCCAATCTTCCTCGTTTCTCTAACAATCTGTCCCATACCGAAAAGATTTAGCTTCTTTTTTCGAAGTGCGCAATCGCTGGAGCACCACAACATTATTGTAAATGCATGCGAATGGTTTTCGGATAACTTAAACCAATTTCATAGTTGTAGGCTCACGTGCGAGTGGCAGAGGCCGATGAAGACATCGATGGCGGAAACGAGCCGGTCACTCGAGATTGCCAGCTCGGCCGTACGAGGACGGAGGAAGGTGGCATCCTATAAAATATGATATTTTAGGCATGCCACTAACTATTTTGGTATCTTTTCAACTCACATTGGTTATCCCGTAGCTCGCCATGTCCACAGCGATGGTTTCGAGGCGCTCGACTTGGAGCTGCAATCATAGTGCATTGGTAAAGTTCTGGATCGACGTGGATGACCTCCTGAGTTCGAGCCCTGAACCCTACTCCCGACTCACCCTTTCCCTCCTATGCCTGGCCTTTTGGATGAGGAACGCGACGGCGGCTCGTCTTAAAATTGGTAATATATTTTTTATCAGGTCTGTTCGATGGAACATAAACATTAATTTTTCAGTCCGACTTTTTTGCCAATGACCTCGAACTATGCGGAGCGTAGCTCCAGTTTTCAGACTATAATACGCAACCTGAGTGGGTATCCCCGACCTAAACTACTCGAACGTTGTTCCGATAGTTACAGCAAAAGTACGAACTTTAGCCCCTTAAGAACTATTATGCGAGATTGACAATGTCGTGATTTTTTAAAGCGGGCGCAAAATTCTGCTCACTCGGTACTAGACTTCACTGAATTTAAAGCGACCGAGCGGCAAGCATATTCTTAGGAATGCTTTTTTCCGTCCATTTTTTCGAGGGTACTTTGGATAGTCTCACCTGGTCCTCTTTCAATTTTATGATGAAGTTTCTTCCTTGAAATCAGCGGCGCCCATCGCGGCCGCTGATATTCCTGAAAAATAGACTCATTTCGATGCATCACCACACATCAACTCGCAATTATAAAACACGTTGTTGAAAAGATGAACTCACCTTAATTTCGGTGCTGAACCATTCGAAAGTGGATCGTGTATGGATCCTTGCTGCAATGAAATGTGGTAAACAACAAAGGGAAAATTCTCTTGAGCAGAATACACGACAAAAATTAGGGGAAAATACGGTCATTCTGGATCGTATAAGACAGATGAAATGGAAGAAGAATGATGGCCAGAGTCGGGCTGGGTCATTGAAAGGCCGGCGCGCCCGATAAATCGATGGTGTTTGCTTTGGGCAGCGTCTTCTGTCTCGCGCTCTCTCCGCCCTCTCCATTAGCACTCTCTCTCATCGGCGAGAGAGATATCCATGATGTTTGAAGCACACACTGAAAGGGGTAGATAACAGAGGACTGGGGGAAGAGGGCCTTTCCTCATTGCCGTGCGCGCGAAGCGATAGATCCAAAAACTCACACAACGATCTCAAACTGAAAGGAGACGGTAGCTGTTGTTTCATTTTGGCGCGCGATACTTGAATTTAACTTTGTTGAGTTGCATCAGCTTTCTATCATTTAAATACCTTTACCGCTTGGATTGGTTTCATACTACAGTGCCTACATGTACATTGAAATTCCTCTCTCCTTTGCCTGCCTGCCACAGTTTAACACTTGCTTCCTTCCCTCCCTCTAGTGCCTCAACGTTCTCTCCCACGTGTGCTGCAATCTGTTTCTTTTGAACTAACTTGTGGCACTACTTTTCTTCAAAGTACACATTGCTTGCATTCAACCCCTAGCATAATCTCTGAAGTTCGAGAGGCGCCATTGACGACAGGGCCATTCAAGCTGGCTGGCTTGGTCTCTCTTCTTGTAGGACCCCCGTGCACTAGTCAAGCAGGGTCAATCGCTCTTGCCAGATTCATCTTTTTCCTTTGGAATGGGTAGAAGAGTCTCAACTTTGATTCTTCTTCGCAGATCGTGAAAACTGTCCTCGGGAATTTCGCAACAGATGGCTGCGTGTTTTCAACTGACAGGATGGCTCCCGTTTGGCGCCAAACCGACATTGATGGATGGCATGACGAAATTGAAGGATCGCGGGAAAGTGTCACACGTGGCCGGCCCCATCAATTCTCACCTGTCTGCCACTCTTTCTCACTTGACTCCATCACTTTCTCAGCCTAATTAGCTCACCGTGCTTTCCATCCGCAATCTTCTCATCCTACTTTCTTTCTCTGAATTTAAATTTTTCAGGAGGGATCCTACACATCCCACTCATTGCTACTTCTTTCACTATTTCGCGTACGATAAGGATTTCGATAGAAGAGTAAGCATTTGTTTTAGCACAATGTTTATGGTTTCGGAATTACCCTGAAATATTAATGAAGCAGTCGGATTCGGCACCGCTTCGCGACGCCGACTCCGACTGGATGAACCTCAAACTTGGGTAATTAAAGAGGTGACGTCATAGATGTGAGGGGGGCAAGGTGCCATATACATTTGGATTATTTTACATATTTTATATTTTTGACACGCGACTTGGTAAATGCAGTATATATTCCTCTCTTCTAAACGCAGTAGCGACCCAGGCTTTGAAAATCGAAACGTGCTAAACGCAGTTACTCTGCTCCAGATGATAACACTCGCCTCTCTTCCCTCCTTCGATGCCTCTGCAAAATCCATCCGCATGACTACCATCTTCGATGACTCCATCAAGGACAGCTTCCCCGAGAACACCATGTAAGTTTGGATCCCCAGTGCAAAGTGTTAGAGAGCGGAGGGTCGCATGTTCGAACCCGCTTGTGGTTTGTATCCTGGAAATTTTCAGAGCGCTTTTACTAACTTTTCTCACTTTCTTGGCGCATCGCTGGACTAAACTGTAGGCGGGAGGGGTCTATTTTGTTGAAATATATATTAAATTAATAAATAATATTAATTCGGAATCGGCGCTTTCGTCCGGAACATCTGCTGCATTCTGCTCGATCTCGGCGACTTCCGCCCATGGAATGCGCCCATCTGAGCGTGTGCATCCTGCTCGAAGGATCCTATTACGTGAGTGCGTTCGTCAGTACGGAATCGTTCCAAATTTGTTTAATAAAACGAACACCGGCCTGGGGGACCCACCTCCGAAGGCGGTGTAGCCCCCTTGTACGATATAAAGTGCTTTATTAACAGCAAATATTCAGCCGTGCTTTTCAGAAACGTCGACGCTGTGCTGATGGATCTGAAGGAGGAAGATGAGATAGAGAAGCAGCAGAGACAAGCGGCCCGGATGCGAAGACGCCAACACTCGGAAGAAAAGAGAAGATAGAAAGGCAGACAAAGCAAATTTTGTAATTGTTTCACTTTCTTAGATTCAAAATTTTTCAAATAAAGTTGTATTCTGCATTTCCAGCCAATATACACTACCGTTGACTACCAGATTCCCCCGCCGGCCTTCCATCGCTCCACGATTCCTCCCTCCCAAGTTATCCATGTTTTCCACGATTCCTCCCTCCCAAGTTAGCCTTGTTTTCTCTACCGTCCTTCCTTTGATGGGCCTCGCGAGGGAGGACAGGGAACGTCCGTGGGGCAATGGCAGGGATTCGGGGAAGCCATAAACTCCGTGGGATGGTCAGATGGAGCCGTGAGACCCGATTGGAGAGCCCTTCGAGGGGAAAGGCGATGCTGCCACAGTTCGTCATCATCTCAAGTTGTGGTAATGGAGAGCGAGTATTAAAAACGTTTTTATATAGTTTATATATGATCACGGTAAGCTTCTTACAAAACAAGTGTGGGGGGCGCTGGTGGGCGTTTCCAATGCTCGTCTTCTGCCCACGCCGAGGGCGTGCTGCCTTGCCTGGAGAAAGAGGACAACCCACTTCTGGCATCCTGCAAACTGGCGGTAGGTAAGCACCAGATGGAGTTACGGACCTGAATACATCCATTTTGTCGATCAAAATTATTTTCGAAATATTTGAGTTTCTCAAATTGAAAAAAATTGAATGTCTGGCATGCGCACGACACCTGTGCTCATATTCTTGTTTGCATTTTATCGCCTGTTTCGCGAAAATATCGTTTTGAACCCGCCAGTCTTCTGAAAATATCTGTTCAATTCATGTAACTGACCATTTCCTCGCAGCAAATCTAACAGGATCCGTGCTCCGATGTAAAGACGTCGTTGGCTGCAATTTGGTATGTAACGACTTCAAATGGGTATCACCCATGTTGATTTGAGTAGGAAAAGAAAAGATGATTGAAAACGTGAATAAAGAGCGAGGAATGAGAGTGAAGGAGGGGAAGGGGAGGACTGGGAGGAGGGGGCTGAAGGAGCACTGGAGGATAGGAAGGGGAAGATTATCATTGGTACTATTATGTCTTACCCACTGGCTCGCAAGAGGTCTATTCTCTTATCCACTGGCTCGCAAGAGGTCTATTCTCTTATCCACTGGCTCGCAAGAGGTCTATTCTCTTATCCACTGGCTCGCAAGAGGTCTAATCTCTTGTGAACAAGTTCGCAATTACTATTATTATAGGTCAAATCCACAATGCAATGCGAGAAGATGTGCTCGTTATCGTCCACGATAATGTTCTCACAATCAGTTGAGCCCTCCACTTGGCAACAAGGAAATAAAAATTTCAAATATTGCTGTACAGACTTGGAAAGAATCGACATTGATGAGCTTGTTCACATATCATTACTTCACGAGCTTTTAAAAAACGGAGCTCACAATACTGGGCATGTAAATTTTGATGTTTACAATGTTCTCGTCTCTCTAACACGTGCATACGGTTTCATTGAACTCTTGGTTAGAGGAATGGTTTTCCTTGCTGATTCACTTGTCATGAATAAGGAGAGACTCCTACAGCATCGGAATCCATCCCTCTCCCTCTCCCCCATTCAATGAGGCGGAGGAGACATTATTCCTACCATTCGATCGTCTCTAAGACTGTCATAAATTGTCGTCCCTGTTTGCCTTAAATAAAGTGTTTTGAAATCGAATTTATTGACCAACGAGGATGCTTCACTTTTGTCTTCTTATCCTTTCACTAATATCTGCATGTTTTCGCCTAGTATTCTATCATTTAGGTCATTTTGCTGTCGATATTTCGACATGATCATGACATCCGGAGTCGTCTACTTCCTCACACACGCCCACAAGCTGTGAGTCCTTCGTATTTATGATGCACCATAATTGCAGTTCCCCTCGCGCCAGCATGGATCTTGCTGAACACCTCCACGGATTTGCCCATAACCCTGGCGCCCTGAGCTTTGCCTGCCCCTGGTCCACGATGGTCAACGGTCGTCAACACGCGGTATGTATGGCTCTATGTCGGAGATTCTTGGTTGTTTTTTTAGGAAGTACTCCCGCAGGATACAATCACCTTCAAGGCAAACACGTTGGGCGAATGGGGTGAACTTATGAAGGAACACTTCATGGTCGGCGTAAACCTACAGATCGCGGGAGCAATGGCCGAGGTTTGGAATAGTCCATGAGTAAATAAAAAAGAGTTCATATTGCAGCGTTCCAAAATCTACGATGTCAGCGGCAACATCAAGGACTGTTCCTCTCGCAATTCCATGGAACCGATCGATGGATTAACGGAGATTCCGAGGTATGAAAAGTTATAGTCTTAAACTATTTCGTTTGTTCTCTTTAACTATGTGATTTGCAGATTCACAATACAGTCGGAAAAGAAAACAGTGATTGAGGGGAGGATGTTCTCGAACTTCAAGATCAACGTAAGAAAACCTAGAGTTGAATGGAAAGTTCTTTGTCAGCTATAAATTGTATTCCAATTCTTGTAGTTATTGACAGAAATTTTAAATCTCTGCATGTTGCAGTATCGGTGCGAGGAAATCGAAGTTCCTCAGCTGCAACTTGTGAGTTGAGAAATAGAGAGAGGATCAATGCGGATTTATCTGCAGACGCAGCTTACTCTCGTCACCGAAGGAGAAGTCTTCATTAACAACATGGAGACGATCGTGAACGGATGCTTCTTCCAGAAGGGAGTCCTCCCTCAAGTGGCAGGTGCACTCTCCTCCTGCCATCCGCCAAGAGGACATGTGAACGAATGAGGAGCGAGGACAAGAATTTGCATGGAATGTGTTCCATTCATCGATAAAGATATTTCTTTACTGTTGAGACTTAAAAGAACTCTAGGGTCTTGAGGAAATCGGGAAGTTGGGTGCTGTGGAAGAAGTCGGAGCCGTCACGTGAGAGACTCGCTCGCTGGCTATATTTTATAACCATGCTTTCGTCCCTTGTAAACAAGATCTTGCAATTTCATGGTGGTATAAATTTCTTTGTACATTGTAATTAATTATTCACTCACCAAAACTCAGATGATACTTTTGCAGTATCCGAATCCTTCCCTCGCTCTCCATTCCATAGTGCGGAGGAGGCATTATTCCTACCATTCGATCGTTTCCTAGGCTGTCGTAAATCGCCGACTGATGTTTGCCTTCGAGCAACGAGAGCGAAGATACTTTGCCGATTATCCTTCCACTACCCTCGCTTTTTACTCTTAATTCTTCTTCTTCTTCCACCTTATTAGTATTCGTGGATCCTTCTAATTGCAGAAAGAAAGAGATAAATAGGAGAGTAAGCCTCATTTCTTGAAATTTCTATGCAATGATCATTCTCGATAAAAGTTTTCACCCCTGCTTGGCAAGAAGGGCGACGACATCCCAAGGAAATCAGGAGGACGGGGATGATTCAGAGCCTTCCTCCGTTTGGTTTGTCTCGCGTGGCCTTTGCTTGCCAGTTTGAGATTGCCTACGATGTGTGGAATTGTTGTGTCTGCCGCAGTGTATAAAAGGACAGCCCCCGAAATTGAGACGTCTCTTTTTCCCTTTGGGAAGCATGTGTCGTCGGATACCTCTTGTAAAATCGCGATTTCCAAAATAGCCATTATTATTAGTTGAAGGGGGCTTATATCCTTCACTAGTCCCAATGATGGGGTTCGGCCTCCTGCTCCTCGCGCTCCTGCTTTCGTCGACCGTGCATGCCGGAGGGCATTTTGGTGTAAGTCTTGCCTGTCTCCCCCCTCCTCGAGTAGAGAGAGGGAAAAGAGAGAGAGCATGGGAAATAAAGAGAGGGCAGACTAGAAAGCTGGATTCCGGAAATGCTGTTTGTCCTGTTCAGGATTGTATCTGAAGGACGATTACCGTCTGTACGCCACCGATCCTGGGTTGCTATAACATCGACGCTTTTCAACCATTGTCCTTCCACCTCATTATTTGCCCAGTGGACTCAGTGAAAGAAGGATACGAAGCAGAAAGATGGGGAGGAGTGGAAGAGAAGACCAATTTTACAGATACTGGGCAACCTCGAAGATCCCTCTCACTTGGCACGGCTATCTCGACGTCTCATTGTTATTCCCATCTATTACCCGATTTACATTTTGGTCAATAAATTCGATTTCAGAACACTTATTTTGAGGGAAAAACACGGAGAAAGATATGAAAAAGAGGGAGAGAGGGCACGTATTACTAACGAGGACAGTAACTTGCATGGAATGTATTCCATTCATCGATGATGATTTATCTTTGCACAGTCGTTGTTGAGACATCATGGAATGCTAGAAGGCCTTGAGGAAGTCGTGAGGTTAGATGGTTGACGAGTGAAGGTCTGGACACCCTGGAATCGCGATGTTTCCGCAAGCCAAGTTGATTCTGTCCTCCACCGAAGGACTATTCCTGGACGCGGAGTTAGTCGGAGTAAAAGGTAGCTTCCAGAAGAAGTATGACATCCCACCATTGGGCGGAGCCATACTGGCGCCCCTGCCCAATTCATCGACCCACGAGTGATGATATTACCGTATTTATTACATTCATTGAATGTTCCATTCAATAAAGATACCCTGAATCCCCAGACCAGTAGATTCTATAGGAGAGTCCACAATGATGAGAAGAAAATTAAAAATCGGGGCCGCAGTATGCTTTGTACAGTCGCTGTTGAAGCTTCATGGAATGCTTGAGGGCCTTGAGGAAGTCGTGGGGTTGGATGGTGAGGGAGAACTCGGAGCCGTCCCTGAGGCTGTCGAGGCACCGGAAGAACTGGTCGTTGCGGGACCTGAGTGATGTCTTTAGGGCTGACAGAGTAGAGTACCAGAGGTTGAGTCGATTGCCGTTGACGTCGGTGATGACGCTGCTGACGAGGGCCTCGGGGTCGGAGAAGGCTGGCAACTTGTGAGGGACTCCCCTCCTCGATGCAATCGAGTCCTCCTCGATGTATTCGATCTGCAATGCTCTCCCCTCGTGCGATGTTCGTCCATCTGTTTTGTGCCTGTCTGGCCCCCGAGTAAGCTCAATCTATCTTGTGCACTGCTCTATTTCGAAAACGGCTTGCTTCTCCCATCCCGCAGGCTCTCTTTGTGTAGCCTATTTTACTCCGAAATTCGGAGATCCCTTGGAGAGGCAGAGCTCGATACGAGGAAATGGACCGGCGGCTCGAGAATGGAGCGACAGCTCAGGGCAGTGCGCCTCTCGTGGGAATTCTATGTGCGCCGCTGCCCAGGCAGCAAATTCATTTTAGATCTGATAAAGAAGAGTGAGGAAGACGAGAAGCTGACGTTCCCGCTGACGTAGTGAGATTTTGACAACTTGTGAAGGGGCTGTGACAGAGAACGAGGGGGAGGGTGACAGGTCCGGGTAGATACTCGGCCCATTCCAGTTCCACACAGACTGGAACAGGTCAAGCGAGAGAATATAAACGGTCTCTCCACGTGACTCACCCGGTTCTTCTGCTTATGCAGTACAATTCCGAGATTCCACTTGGCCGGGTTGATCGGTTTGACAAGGGAGAAGAAGAGGGCCATGGGCTGCTTCTTGATGGACAGCCTTCAAAGGCATTCATATGTGTCCACCCTCGAGTGTTACCGAATAGGCGTTCCCGGGATGGCCGTTCTGTAGATGCAGCATCGCACGTCTCCCTTGCACTCCTCCCCGTCCACCTCAATTCAACGACCTATCCCAAGAGCTCTCAAACACAATTGAACAAGCTTTCAGGGCCAGGGTCCAAAAACATAGCATCGCTGCGTAATGAAATCAGCTCAATACTCGGGACTTCAGAGGCGTTCCTGGAAGGAGAAGGAGAGGCACCTCGATAATCTGGTCTCCTGTGTGTAGAGTGTTCGGCATCTTTCGCTCGAACTGCGGAGACCACCCGGCAATCCTGAGAACTATCGTAATGCCGAGGGGAGATGCAAACGAACCATGACTTTTGCCGCATGGTGGTAAGGATGATGTGTTCTGACAGGGTGGTTAGGGAGAGGGTGAGGTAGTACACGGGATAGGGATCATTACGAGTCAGGGAGAGACGGTCACTGAAATAGAAACTGAAGAGAAGGACAGGGTAGGTACTAACAACTGTGCATCGAAAGATCCGCTGAGTCCTCCGTACTCGGAGCTGAGGTCGAAGTGGAGGGAAGATCGGGAGAGACGAGAGTCCGAAGACTGTCGAGAATCCGAATCGGAGGTGCTGAATCGAACATGCTTTTTCTTCTTCCCTGCTGACTGCTTCGACATGTGGCTGACTGTACCTGACAGAGGTTGACGAATTCTTGGATGGCCCTGGCGACCGGGAACACGAAGAGAATCGCTCCCTCTGGTAGCTGAGCAACGAATTACGATCCTCCTGAAGAGATTCTCTCCCTGTTTCTGTTGTGCTCACTGGCCAGATCCCATGATTGTTTTCTTGCCCCCTGGGGCACTTCGAGTTGTTTCGAGATGGGGGTACAAAGAAGGAAAGGGGACGTCTACTTCCGGGTGAGAGTCCCCTTGTAGCCACCTCGATCTGTTGGAATGACATCCACTTACGACAAGTCCCGCCGAGGCATTTCGAGCCCGACTGGAGAAGAGTCCCATGGAAGGGCGACGAACGGGGATGCGGGAGGGGTACTTGCTCACGGAGGTCACCATGCTGGCTGACGATGAGGAACGCGAAGAATTCTGGGAAATAACGAATAATTGATTTAAAATCGGAATGTCTTCAGATTGGTGTCAGAAGACAAAGGGCGAAACATTGTGATTAAATATGATTCCTTCCCAAAATGAAAAAAAAATATAGTAGAATATATTGATAAATAGAGATAACAACATGTTATCTAAGCAGAGATGGGTATCGCTGTCAGTCTTTGCTCTCAGTCAGCTGGTGGGGATGGGGAGTAAATAGAACGTGTGGTGGCCGTTCCTCCCACCATGCTGGCGTGGTCGACGGAGGCCCGGCGGGCGGAGAGAGCGAAGGCCCCGCGTCGCCCCTCGGGGGAATCACGCCCATTTATCTCCCGCCCCTCCACCACGGACGACGTTCACCAAAGGCCGCAGACGACGACCTATCAACCTGATTTATTACTATTCATTTGTTATCTTCTGACGCAATCGCGATGATGTCGAAGGGGGGCTCTATTTCCGCGTAGCAGAAGGGCAGAATGAATTGGGAAGAAAAGAAATCGCAACCCCTCTCTGGGGACGAAAGGGCGGGAACATAAACGATGCAGAAGCGTTGCAATAACAGCCACGAGACACAGCGCCGCATGGCCGGATGGCAATTAATGACTGAGTGATCAGGGAGCGGCGTCTCGGAGATCGGGCGCTCAGACGGAACATGCACCGGACGCCGCCCGAAATAGAGGCTGAAGGGGAAACGGTTAGCCAGGCTGCGGAGCAGGGTAAATAGTTCGAGGGCCTCCGAAAAGGGCCATGAACGGAGACGAAGGGGAGGACATTCCGAGAAAGGAGGAGACGGGAGGGCGGGATACTATTATGAGTCTGCGAGGTGGGCCATCGGAAGGAGGGACTACTGTGGGGTCCCTCCAATTGTTTCGAATGGGAGCCCTCGCGAAAGAAGATTCGACGAGGAACCCGAGGAGAGTCTCCAAATTGTTTTCAAATCTCCCGGGGACTCGTCGCAGGTTCTCGTAGAGTACGCCCCGAGGCAGTTTCGAGTCCTAGGGACTGAGGGAGAAGAACTATGGTCCCCCGCCCATTCGGGTCGACCCGAGATGTAAACAAGTCAGAAACACTCCCGCCCCTCATTTCACATTACTCCGAGTCATCCGGAAAAGGGCAGATGCGGCGACTGGAAATAGCGCCGAGGTCGGGGGGGG
>JACMIG010003475.1:0-12167 GCA_014805385.1 Levipalatum texanum | reverse complement strand
TGGATACATACACCGCAATGGTCCTGATCTTTTTTGGCACGTTGTTCCGGTTCATTGCAATCCGACGCCTCCATCTCCCCCGCCTCCTCCTCCCTCTCTCCCTTCGCCATGTTCAGTGGTTTGTGTAGGGATGGATGGAGGGCGGAGATACGGGAGAGTGGAGGGCAGAAGGAGAGGAGGGGAATGGGGCAAGTAATCGAAAACTGACTAACTGAACCGTATTACAGGAGGCGCCTCCGAGTCTTTATCATTACGTTGATTATTTTCCTGGCCTCTCTCGTCCTCTACATCGTATGTGATAACGACCTCAGGCGCGGCGAGTACAAGTGAGAATTTTTCCCGCCTTTTTTCGGAGCTCGAAAATATGCTCGTAATTCTTCTAATTACATATGCTGTCAAAATTCCAGTAAGATGATACAATTTTCGTGGCAAATACAATACTCAAAAGAGTTTGTGGTGCGAATACTGGAGAAGTTTCCGAATGCCTTATTGAACGATATCAAGTGATAGTATCACCGCGAAACATTCAGAGGAAACGGCACCGGTGATGCTTCCAAAAACGCCTCCGTTGATATCGATGACATCGTCTACGAACTGCATGACAGAGCCCCGGGAGGGAGGTCAGGAGACTCTCCTCCCCCAGTTTTTTTTAATAGCGACTGATTGCATATTTCGCAGGTCCAAGTATCTCCTTCCAATCCACATCAACGATTCTATCGAGTTGGACTACGTCATCCGTCAGCCGAACGCTTCCTTCAAGTACCGTATCCTCGTGGTGTGCTTGGAAAGATCGATTTTTCCCTTTCCCAATTGGGAAATGTAGCCCAGCTTTTGTACACTCTCCTTGTAGTGTCAACGGCATGTCCTTCTACTGGAGTGCGTGCGCGCTCATCGAGTTACAGAAAATCACCACGAACTTCGAGAGCATGTGAGTGTGCCGATTGCGATAGACGTTTGCAAACTCATTGTCAGAAACATCGCACATACACACTCACACCATTATCGATTGAAGGTGTGATGCGCGTCTCCCCACGCGCAGAACAACGTCGCTTTGGAGCTTGGTCATAAATGGAAATGAACGGTGGGCAATCATTTAGCGTAAAATTTGGTATTCCCGTTTACGGTATCTTTTACAGACCCTCCCATCTGCATTGGAAGTGCCCGGAAAATCAGCGATGCTGCCAGTTCGAATGCTGCCGTGATACTTCTCTACTACTCAAGGCGTTCGTATTCTAAATTATTGATTGGTTGCAAAATGCTCCGCTTCGTATTATAAACTACCAGGGGGCCCATCGCCTTCGGCCCTGCCGGTGTGCTAATTTGTAAAAAAACAATTTCGTGACAAGTTGATAGGTAGTAATTTTTGGCCAATTTGGACCGATTTCCTACATTCAGTTTCCGAGAAGTAGTCTTCTCCGGAAGTTACGGATTACCGGCATGTGCGGAATCGTCTTGCCGTGGTCGACATAGTGGGGGGTAGGTCAGGGTCCCGAGGCTCTAGGACCGTTCTATACACGTGTCGTAACATACTCACCGACACACACAGAAACACTAGCCTTTTATAAAGTTAGGGACAGCGAAGTGATTCACAAAATTTCACAAAAATGCCCGAAATTACCAAATTGTTCAAAAACTCATTTTGTAGCTGAGAAAATCTTCTAGTGATATTAAGTTGGTCGAACATGTCACAAAGCTCGAGGAATTAGCCCCCACAACGATTTGCAAAGAAAAATCGGTGCGCTTGAAGAAGTAAATTTCTTTTCGATCGTACCATCAAGGGCTCATTTTAAAGAGAACTTAATTCTACTTCGATTGTGGGAGCGTTAGCCATCCGAAAATTACAATAAACAAGGTAAGAACGAGCACACCCTCTATGCTAACACTGACTAGTCAGTCCGAACCGAGATGGGGCTAATTCAGTAGGCTTCCGCACATGTCTGACACACCCCTGTGCGGATGGTTGTAATAAAGCGATTATGAAACGGCTGATTAAAAAATTCATTTTGAACTTTTAAGGGTTGCCTTCATCCTCTTCATTTCGACTATGCTGTCGTTCAGCATCGCATTATTGCTCGGAGTCAAGATATGCTGCGACGCAGCGCTCGGAATTTGATCTTATAATTAGAGTTTAGATCTTAAATCTTTTAGTTTTAAAGATCGAAATTCAAAGGCTTCCCATGCCTCGTAAGAGTCGACGGATTGTAGATAAAAGCCCTTCATTTGTCCCTAACTGTCCAAAGCGACAGCGATTTCCCCAAGGTTTCTAATCGTTACGAATCCGCCCCATAATGAACCCCGCCAGATTAAGCCGTTAACCCTGAAATGAATTCTTCATGGTTTCTTTCTCATTAAACTTTTCTACCTCCAATGTATCTGCATTATCCCGATTTTTCATCTCTTCAGATTGTACCTACCTTCTTGGCAAAGATGAAGAACTTTTTATCCGCTCCAAATAAGGTGACAGTTGCCTATAAAGAGTTTTTTCTCAGATTCGTCGGCACATGATTTTGGTTTTATCTGTAATTTGCCTCAAACTGTTTGAATTCCTCAATGCTCCTTACAAAAGTATCTCCTTGTCTGTATCACATATTTCCACCTAATCCGATTATTTTCCTCCCTGATAAAGAGTTATTAGTAACTGTCGATAATCCTAGAACGGCGAGAGGAGGGGAAGAAGAAGGAGGAGGAAGAAACTCCCCAGTAGGACACAGCTGCCTCGCCCTGGGGTCAAAGCATGTTATTGGACTGCGCGAGACCTCACTTCGTCCACGGTTTATTGACTGTTTGTTTCTTGCGCTCTACATAATTACGTTGAGCATTGTACATGTGTAATCCACATGTGACGTACATATTGTGCAGAATCCACCTGGTGACAAAGTAATTACTACGTTTAGCGAATGATAACTTCCATATCAGCGCGACCTTAAGGTCTCTAGAGTGGGATTTTTGGCACACCAGTTCAGATTGGTCCCTAGACAAACTCCTGAAAACGTCAGCCTTCAAATCCTTGTCACCGAGGAGATAATCACAGCGGAATTTGTAACGCGCGTACTCGGTATAGCTCCTCGTGGTTTCTTGGCAATAATTGATGTGCGTACTAAATAGTCAAAATACCTGGTGTATTCTCCTTTGGATAATTGCCACGACAATAAGTCAATCTCATGACCCAACACCTTCGCACCATCCCAACGAACTCTCAATTCGCGGATATCCTCTGCTCTTCTCGCTACCTCTGTTCTATGACTGCACTCTCTCTGCGAGAGCTGCTCCAATGACTTCTCGCCCATCAGAAGACATCATTCCCGCATTCGGGCTATGTTCCCGCCAATCTCAAGTACCATCCCTCAAACTCCGGTCTTCAGTTGAGCTGGATGGCCAGAAATAGTTCCTTTGATTGCTAGCTCCTTAGAACGGACTGTTCTCCGGCCGTCTCGTCGTTCTTATTATGGATTCCCATTATTGTTGGCTCTATTATAGATAGTCTTCGAAAAGAACGTTTGAATTCCCCCCAAATCCTGATCTCCAGGGAAATGACACAATTGTGCCGATTTTGGTCTTCGACTGAAACCCCAAAATTGGCGGGCATTCGCGTTTTAGGAGTAGGAATCTCATTTTAACCGCGTTCGGCACAGCGCATATTCCTTAAGGCCTCGGAACGATAATTTACAGGGCGGAATGAGTAGCAAGAAGCCAGCTCATCGGACAGCCAACGATGACGAATTCAAAATCGGCTGGCGGTGAGGAAGGGGGAGAGTTAAGGGGAAGGGGAGGGGAAAAGGCGGAGGAAGGAGATATTACTCGAGTCCAAGACATTGAAATTTTTTAATATGGAAATAATGAATCAATAGCGGCCAACATTTTTTTAGCTTCCTTGGACCAGAATCAACACGTGCTTGCTCGCCGCTTTAGATTCCTTACGGCCAAGTTGGACGCTGTATCTCACTAAGCATTTAGATGTTTCTAGGGTGAGATAGAGCGTTTAGAACGCCGGGCCTGACGGACAGGGACGGCGCGAAATTCAAATTTCGCACCTGCCATCATATTGGTAGCTTACCAAATCCTCAGATCTCGCGCCCTGTGCACTATAACTTCTATCATTGTATCTATCAGTGTTTTATTAATCAATTTGTTCCGTTTGCAAGCTGCCAAATTTCGACACTGAAGGTCTCCGAACCCCTCCTTTAATCCTAGATTCCAAAAGAAGTGTGGAAGAAAGCATTCATCGATACCATATCGGCGGTGATGTAAAATTTCACTCGCGGAACGAGAATTACAAAGGTTGGGGGTGCGCGATAATACCTATAAACTTGGAATGAATAGCAGTAGTTTTTTAAACGAAATTTCACTCACCGACAGGCGTAATCCTCCGCCGAAGGCGGTGAAGACCGCCGGGTGTTATATTGTATTATGACGGTAATTGCAGAGATACCTGGCCTGGCCGTCCAGGATCCACCCTACCTTTTTTTAACCAATTGCAGAGAAGCGTGGAAACTATGTGTCGTGTTCATGACATTGGTGCTGGCGATATTAGCTTTCTTATTGCTCTCAATGGGCAGACAGTGGTATTACAAGTAAGCGGATTCCTTGTTTTCGACGTTCATGGTGTGGATCCCGGAGACGTTTCCGAAAAACCGTTTTGAAACGTCGCTCTCACTATCGCGCACTTTCAGGGGAAACGGTAATGGTGGTGATGCTAGAAAAGCTTCTGTCGTGATCGATGACATCGTTTACGCACTCCATGTCAGGACGCCGGGAAGGAAGTGAGGAGAATCCTTTTGTCCCTCTTATTTTCATCCTCTCCTCGTGCTCACACGGAGTGCTTGGTTGATCGATACCGTGATATGCAAAACGGCGAGTACGCCAACTTAGAGCTTGGCGAGGGGATTCCGGCAAACCCCCATTAAGGCGGTGTAAATTCATATGCAAATTAGTTATGTAAATTTTACGATTTGCCATTTCGACCAAGCACTCCTTGTCAGGTCCGATTACCTCACGCCCGTCCACGTCAACGATTCCATCGAGGTGGACTACGTCATTCGTCACCCGAACAATCCTATCAGGTACCGTAACCTCGCGGTGTGCTTACAAAGGGCGACGTTTCCTAATCGCTATTGTAAACGTAGCCCAGCCTTTGAACACACTCATTGTAGTGTCAACGGCATGTCCTTTTACTGGAGTGCTCACGCACTCATCGAGAAGCAGAACATCACCAACTTCGCGAGCATGTGAGTGTGCCGAGTGCGGGAGACGTTTGCAAACTCTCTAAACGTCTCCCATACTAAAGCCATTATCGACTGAAGGTGTGCTGCGCCTCTACCCATGCGCGGAATCTGTGCATCGTCACTGTGGAATTTGGTCATAAATGATAACGAACGGTAGGTATTGTCGGCGGCATAGATGTACCGGACAGTACGCTCATCGCCCTGCGATCTTTATCCACTGTACTCTCGTTTGTCTAACCGCCAGACAACGAGAGAACAGTGCAGAGAGATCGCAGGGCGATGAGCGTACAATCCGGAACGTTTATTCCGCCGACAATAGCCACTTAGCGATGGGTTGAGCCTACGGTGGAATCTGGCAAGTCTCGTTGCGGTAGGATTTACAGACCCTCCCATCTGCATTGGACGTGCCCTGCCGATCAGAGATGCTGCCACTTCGAATGCTGCCGCGTAGATTCGTGGTTCAACTCGTAGGTTGTTTGATCTTTGGTCTTTGAACTTTGATATTTCGCCTTTGATCTTTGATCTTTGAAGATTATTCGTTATCATCATCTGGGCCTGTGGACTGGCGATTTTCTCCATAATTTGTTGCCTTTGCGAGATCGCCGTGAAACTCCGAAAAAAGGTTCAGAATTTTACCTTTGATCCATGATCTCTTGCACTCGATCTTCAGAAAATAATGAGGGGCGATGTCTCCATTGTCTTTAACCTCTCAGACAGTGAGAGATACCCCTATTTCAAGAAAGAACACAGTTCAGACGGAGCGCGAATTTAGAAGGGGGTTGTAATAGCCATAACAGATAATGCCCGGTCAATATCCGATAAGAATTCTTTTGATCGTTGAACATCCGCATTTCTGGGGAAAAACAATATTTTCAGAGCAAAATCTAGCCGTGGGAGCAGGAGACGGAAATACCAGCATAAGCTATTTGACGTGCTCTAGAGATCAAAGATCATCCCGAACAATGATCTATTCCCCCCTACCCTCACCTAATTCATGACTTTCAGTGCATTTTTCACAGATTTCGCATATATTTCTGTAATTTACCATAAGAGCTAAATTCTCAAGGTATAAGGAACTAATTTTATAATATAATGGTATGCATTTCCACCTCATCCGATTGTTAATATCTCCTTGCAAATGATAAAGAACTCTATTTATTCCTACTGTCGGAAGCCCAAAGCGAGAGGACATGCAAAATTTAAGCCTCTCACTCCATTTCTCCTCAAAGAAACAAACAGAACTGTCTGCTAACGGGCACAAGTCTTTTAGAATTCCTGTGATGCGGCACAATATTCTTACAGTCGGAAGCCAGAGGTGGGGGGAGAAGAGGCGAGTGAGGAAGGAGTAAGGAGAGGTTCACAGCGGGCTCGGGCGCATCATAAGATGCCCTTGGGTTGTCGATAATAATAAATGCATGAAAAAGGTACCAGATCGTTGGGAGAACACGCGCGGGGGGTAACTCATTTTCAACCCTTTTTCTGTTGTTGTTTGCCTGTCGTCGCTCGTGGGAGTCAGAATCTACGTTTGGCCTGACAGAAATGGACCGAGATCGGTCGTCTGATTCGCTTCTTTCTGGGAGCGAAGGTAGCTGTTTGGAAATGTTTTTGTAACCTATTTTGTCTTACTGCGCGAGGACGGCAAGAGTTATAGTGAAAATTATGTTACGATGTTCCCTATATCTCTTGCCGTTCTCGTGCAGTAAGACAAAACAGTAGTGTTGGCAAACGGAACGCGAAAGGCGATGGAACGGACGTTGAACTGAGACTGTCTCACTGTTTCATAGATGTCGCGTTTCATAAATCGCGAAATATCGCGATACGTAGAATGCGAGATTACGCAAAAAACGACGAGAGAACTCTATTTTCAATGGAGAGAAAACATTTTTTACGCAACAAGAATTTAGAAGAGTTTAGAATTTCCATAATATGAAAATGTTCCGCTTTGATAAAGATGGAGTGATATTGGTGTGTTCAAATTTTCGATAAAGAAAATCGCCTTTTTATGTTTGTTTTCGACGGTTTTCCAGATTTCACAGTGCGCTGATATCTTGGCCATGTCAATCCAACCGCAATCCAACAAGTGCCTGCGTGCGTGTTGGAGCTGCACGAAGGCGCGAAGCGGCGAATATCGTAAAACGGCGTGAAAAACTTTTGGACATAAATTTCGTCATTAGACTCAACAGTGAGCAGTCGCGTTCACTTCACTCGAAGGTCTGACTTCACTGAATCTGATTTTCGAAGAAGCCTACTTCAACGCCAGTGCCCCTTGTTGCCATGGTACGCTCATCCTCAAAATACTCCTATGCAATCGCTCAAATTGAGGTGGATGAAACAACGCCGTCTCTCATGGACCTCATAAATCGCATGGTTGAAAGGATACGAGAACTCCATGATACGATCAAGAACCAAGGAACGAGAATTGCGGAACTGGAGAAGAATCGGGAAGAAGCCAAGAAGGCAGGAAATGGAGATCCCGGCACGTCTGCCGTCCTCATTCCTCCCCCCTGTCATTGCCAGCATCCTCTCTCGACTTCACCTCCCATCTCCAACCCCATGCCGCAACCTCCCATCCCCTCCTTTTCCACCGTTCACACTCAGGAGACTGACTCGCAACCAGACCTAGATATGCAAATCAGGGAAACTATTGAGAGCTGTGAAAGGGAACGATCACTGGTTGTCTACAGCTTGCCGGAGTATCCAGCTCGCAGTCCTGTGGCACGGGCGAGGTCGGACTACCAAGCAGTCAACGCAGTCCTTGACTTCCTGGGTGTCCAGGCCTTGCCCTGCGGCGTCTTCCGTATGCCGCCCTCGAGCCGGCCCGACTGGGAGAAGCCGCGCCTGCTCAAAGTAATCCTTCCGAGCAGGCGTATGAGGGAGATGGCAATTAGCCGCCGCCATTTCCTTCGGTGCTATCCCCTGAGGGTCTGGCTTCGGGGCAGCCAGTCGGCGGAGGAAAGGGCGGAGTCTACGGATCGGCCCTTTGATTATAACCCTGATTCCCGACTGATTCCCGTTCCTGAATATCACGATTGGTCCTGTTTCAACCCACCTTGCACGCGTGTCCCTCAGTATGGCCGGCCTCCTACCTCCATCCTAGGGCTGTACGATTGAACATAGGTATCCGTTGCATTATGTCCACTCCACTTTTCCCTGTGCTTCCGACCTCACTACCCACGTTTTCCCCAACGTGATAAATATATTTATATGTCTACATATGTAAAGCTTACAACTATTGTGTTGCGCCACAGGAATTCTAATTTCCCGTTGTGCTTTCGAAAATTCCGCCTTCCATATCTCAGCTGTAACAAGGAATCTTTGGATGATTTTTTTAGATTCCTCGGCTGGATTCCATGGCCAAATGGCATGCAAAATTTAAGCCTCTCACTCCATTTCTCCTCAAAGAAACAAACAGAACTGTCTGCTAACGAGCACAAGTCTTTTAGAATTACTGTGGTGCGGCACAATATTCTTACAGTCGGAAGCCAGAGGTGGGGGGAGAAGAGGCGAGTGAGGAAGGAGTGCGGAGAGGTTCACAGCGGGCTCGGGCGCATCAAAAGATGCCTTTGGATTGTCGATAATAATAATATGTATCAAATTTTTTCTGTTGTTGTTTGCTCGTCGTCGCACAGGGGGTCGTAATCTACGTTTGGCCTGATCGTGAGAGAAATGGACCGAGATCGGTCGTCTGATTCGCTTCTGTCTGGGAGCGAAGGAGGCTGTTTGGAAATGTTTTTGTGACCTATTTTGTCTTGCTGCGCGAGAATGGCAAGAGCTATAGTGAAAATTGTATTACGCCCAGTTCACCTACGTTGAAACGCCAGGTGAACTGGGCAATTTAGGTTCGACTCTCGTTTTTTTTCGCCCGCCGACACACCTTCTCAGAGGGATGCTACACAATGATCCGATAGAAGGAAGATGTAGCTTGGGGACCTATCCAGAAAGTTTCTGATTGTCGAGACGAACAAAACAAAAAAAATTGGCTCATTTGGACCTTTCTACGCGAAGTTATGATCACTTTTAGTTTTCGCTTTTTGTCTGTCCCCTCTTAAGTGTCACGCTGAGACCCGCAAAAAAAGGTCTGATGTTTATACATATTCCGAAAGCCCGTGAAAAGTTACGCAAGATGGTACCACTCTTATTTCAAAATAGTGTTATTTTCGAGGTGTTATGGTGCTTCAAAAGTCGGAAATCGCCCAGACTTACGCTGTTTAGCGACATCGAGCTGGGCGAGTGGCAGTTTCGAATCCCGCCGGGGGCAAACCTTTTGCTTTTCTTTGTGGGTGGTCAGGAAGTGTATTAGAGTGGTCAAGAGTAGTTCAGAGTTCCGCCTCATGATAGATCAAAGATAAATTATCGATTTTTCGGACAATCAAATATCGATTTTTCGGGAGTTCAATCCCCGTCTGGGGCAAATTTTTTGCTTTTTTCTTTGGAGGATCAGGAAGGATCCTGGAATGTGTCAAATCACTTTTTATGGAAGATCAAAGATCAATTATCGATTTTTGCTAGGTTCAATCTCCGCATGGGCCGAACTTTTTGCTTTTCTTTTTGATGGTCCAGAAAACATCGTGGAATCATTCTGGCCTCTCCAGCGTGAAAGATCAATGACCAATTATCGTTTTCGAGAACTTGAGTGTTTTGTCACCGTACCGTCCCTTTTATTTGCGGATCGCATTTGAACTTAAAAATTGCAACCAATTGCAACAATAAAAGATCGGAAATCTCTATCTCTATGGGTCTAACGGATTATAGTTAGACGCTTCATTAGCTTCGCTGCAAATAAAATTGTCTTCAATTTAGGTTCGAGAATACACTAACAGAATAAAAGACAGGAAATCATTTCCAAGGAAAATGCAGAAAAAAACCTAAATTTGCTGAGATTATTACGCGGAGTGTTTCAATCAGTTTTCTAGGCGAACAAGAACGAAGTTGAATGAAAAATCAGCAATTCCAACCCAACTTTTGTGCTTCGTTCATTAGCCACCCTTATAGTATCGTGCTTCTGTATAAAGCATTTCTGTAGACAAACACAAAGCTACCACAGTCCGTCCGCATAGCGAAAATCCTTGGCAGGCTAGTCCGAAAAAATCGAAACAAAAATTTAAAAAATCGATTAAAAAGGAATATTTTTGAAAAAACGTGCTCTCTTACCAGTCGAGGAATAAGCCGAGGAGGCGAGTCCTCCTCCACGCGAAGCCGCTCCTGAAGATGAACCTCAGCAGCGATTAGTTAAGAGGCAGTCTGAGCGGAGCTCGAGGAGGGCTCCGGGTGCGCCTGCCCCAGCCGCCCAAGTTGATCCTAGCGACCTGCCGCTTTAACCAGTTACAGTACCCGGTGACCTAAGGTATATGATATGTAGACTGGGTGGATTACTGTATTGGGCGGGAAAGGGCAGGCGTTCAAAAGTCAGAAAACACGTTTTTTTTCAATAATTCATAACTTTTGATAGACTTAACCTCCTTGGAACTTGAAATAAAAAATTTGAGTTTCTTATTTTTTGCTTCAATTTTGTCCAAAATTTTTTTTTTCGAAGTGCTGCTTAAGGTTACTTTTGACACATTAGTCCTTTTTCAGGCCTTTTTTTGCAAACGGCAGATCCAGACCATTATAGGTAAGACCGACGACTACAGTGGATCATTAAAAATATAATGAAAAAAATCTCAGGATCCAGCCCTCAAAAACCGCGATATTCGACTCCAACTTTTGTCGATTTTGCGAAATATGCGTTTTTGAAAGTTGAAAATAATTTTAAAATTTAGAGCGTGTCCGTTTACCTATATTTCCGCTACATTCGTTTTTTACTTTGTTGAGAAAATGCGGGACAGTTGATCGAAAATGCGCGCGGTGACGGCGCGCCCACTTCAACGACGCATAACAGACAGAATAGGTCCCCTGGCAATCTCATATCGAAGTAATCAAAACAACACCGAATCATCTAGAAGTGCTGTGAAAATGGGCTTTATCAAGCTATTTTGTTCATGGTAACGGCTGGAGTAAAAAAGCAACTTATTGCTGAAATTTCGATCTTTAAAATGACGTCAGAGACCCGGGGGGACCTCTAACGGCGGAAAACAAAAGTGCTGAATATTCCTTGTAAAATACCCCAACCAACGTGTTCACAGTTTCAACCGTTTCACAAAAATTCCGGTCAATTTGCACCAAAGGGGGGACTTCATGAAGTTTTTCAACTCCAGTTGGCGTCCCAACTGGAGAGCCAGAGGAGATGACTGCGATCGAGGGAAGAGGGAGACAATGTGCTGTATGCGTGACCCTCCCTTTAGGTGTGCAAGGCGCGAGGGAGGGGAGAGAGTAGAGAGTCTTCATTACTGGGCAAAGAGGGAACGCGACAATACGGAACACTGCGAGGGAATGGTCAGGGGAAGAGCTTGAACACGGGAACGATCTATGGGGAGGGGATGGAATCGGATCTGGGTCGAAGGGGGAGAGGGAATCGGGAGGCCGGCCTGGAGAGCCCGTCTTGTTGCCTCTTGTACTCGGCTCGCTTCCGGCTCCGCCCTCGTTCTGGAAGGAACAACATTAGTCATGGGATTCGACCGTTCTCTGGGCTCTGCTCGAGGGCACTATCTGATTGTGCGCTATAGACTAGAAGGCTCACCGGGGGAGGATGCGAGATCAAGAGGGGCTTTACTAGCGATCGAAAGAGGGGAAGGGCTAACTATCTAATGAGGCGCTATCGCCCCCTAATCCTTACAAAATGACCCTTCGAAAAAAATCTTTGTGGAAAAATTGAAGCAAAAAATAAGAAACTTAAAATTTTTTATTTTAAGTTCCTAGGTTAAGTCTATCAAAAGTTATGATTATTCGAAAAAAACGTGTTTTTCGACTTTTTAACGCCTGCCATTTCCCGCCCATTACAGTAATCCACCCAGACTACATACCATACACCTTAGGTCACCGGGTACCCTAACTGGTTAAACGGGCAAG
>JACMIG010003473.1:0-11102 GCA_014805385.1 Levipalatum texanum | reverse complement strand
CCCCCCCCCCCCCCCCCCCCCCCCCCCCCCCCCCCCCCCCCCCCCCCCCCCCCCCCCCCCCCCCCCCCCCCCCCCCCCCCCCCAGACATCGGCGACGATGGGACACGTGTCCCTCCGAACTGTTTCGATTCCCTTGGCATCGAACTTGCCCTCCTTCTGGCTTTCTCTCTCGAAGGAAAGGCCCGCGTACCGTTTCTTCGTCTGGAGCACACATCCAATGTACACCTTCAACGGACACAGTTCATTCAGGACAGCGCTCTCGAGTACCTTTTCCAGTTTCAGCACGACTGGCGCAGGGTTGTCTCCGGTGACGTCATCCACTATTTGATTCCCGATCTGAAAGTGACCGTAATCATGAAGTCTCGATCGACCACCTCGAATGCGGTCTTGAGATTGGCGCGTGGGACGAGGACGAACATTGAGTCGGTGTCCCCATAGATGACTCGAGCTCCCTGATCGAAGGGGAGGAAATGGAGAGACAACCCCGCCCTCACCTTGTACTTCTCCCTGTCGCTGTTGACCATGAGTATGGCCCTCTCGAGTGTCTCTCGTCCCTTTCCGAGTATGGCATCGGCCACCTGCAGATGGGAGAGGAGGGGCTCTGCTCCAGTCTCTCGCCCACCTCAACACAGGGCATTCGTCCACTCCAATTGGCTGCCGTGTAGCCATACGTCACATTAGCCACCAGTTTGAGAGCGAGTTGTCGAGCGTCGAGGACTCGAGCGAGTCTCTCAATCCATTCATGTCTCCCGTCTCCCTCCATGGCCACCTTGCTTTTGACTCCCGCGGCCGCTCGCTTCACCATTATACGAGCAGCGAGAATCTCACGAAGCATCAGAGGGACGATTCCTTCTCGCTGTGACCACCTGCTGACAGATCGATACGAGGAACTGGACTATCCTACTTGACGAATCCCGATCCAAGGGGCGACACGTGGATGTCCTTCGCAGAAGTCATGCGCACCAGAGGAGGCACCTGATAGGGTGGAAATAAATGCATCACTAAGTGCTTGAACAGACGGGAACACGATAAGGAAGTGCGCCGAGTTCGATTTCTCCGTTGGAATCGGCGTCGAGGAGGGAGGGGAGATGACCGATCTGGAGATGATTACGATATCCGATGATTACGATATCCAGAAACAGCTAACCTTGCCCATGCACGTGGAGTAGCAGTAGTTGTAGGCGATGGCCATGGAGGGATAGAGGGACTGAGAAGGGGAGGAGAAGGGGAGGAGAGGGAGGGAGGGAGGCGAACCTGGAAGTCGAGGACGATGACAGGGTCGAAGTAGACGCCCGACTTGGGTTCCATCACGAGCTGCAGCTGCTCGGGGGCACACATCCTAAAGGGGGAGATGTGGAAAGGGAAGGAGAGAAAGGGGACTTGTTCCTCTGTGAGGGAGTCACTGTGGGGGCGAAGAGGCGGAGACGACGGGCGAAGCGAAGGAGCATCGACTCGACACGGAACTGCGATCCACGAGTAAGGACCTGTACTCTGGCCCTCGTCCTTCGTCCCTCCCACCGTCACTCCTCACCTCCTCAAACTGAATACCGTACACTCGTGCCATCTCGGCTGTCTTAGAGAACGTATTCAAGCCTGATAGGAGATCGACGTTGGTGATGGAGAGAAGGGCCAAGTGGCGGCAGAGTAGAAGTCTGCTCTTATTGGGGAATACTTTAGTACAGTCAAAGTACCTGCTCCTCTTCGTTTCGTCCTGGTAGAGACGAGCGAGTATGCTGTGGGAGAACGAGGGTACCTTCGTCTTCAGCACCTCGTGCACTGCCGTCGCCCTGCAGGAACAGTGAGGCGAGGAGGGGGAGAGGCGGACCGGTCGTAAGATCGCAGGGGAACCTCCCATCGTGCAATCTTCCACACTGACAGCACTAGTCTTCCGGCAGGCCCTTTGGCCTCGAGCCTGCAATCGATCGATTGGTATTGACGGGGGAGAGGGATCTGATGCCTGGGGGAATATCTGGAGAGGAGGGGCAGTGGATTCTTTCCCAGTGCAGTCGCCCGAGCAATGACGTAGCCCCACGACAGTCGAACGGCCTCGTAGCCAAGAAGAATGTCAGAATCCGCCCTGCCAAGTTGATCCTCTCTCCCCACTCTTCGATTCCCTTGCCTCTTGACGAACTTGACGATGGCATCGATGAGATCTTCTTCCGTTGGAAGGGCGTAGACCTAGATAACCTCCAGAATCGATTGGTAAAGAGGCGGATGGTCGACCTTGGGTCGGGAGGAGGCGAGTTCGGTGCCTGTCCACTGCCATCGACCCTCGTAGCCTGGAGGGACCTCCCCCACGATGAAGACTACGTGGGTGGAGGGAGAGGAGTGGACACACACATCAGAGTACGAGGCGAGGGAGGCACACGTCAGAGGGTCCACCTGAGGGAGGAGGGGGAGGAGAGGGGGGAGGGGGGGGAGGGAGTACCTGTGGATCGGGGGCGAGAGACGTGCACAGCGTCGACACCTCCAACGACACCACCGAGAGATGGCGCATCTCTCCTGCCACCTCTCCCTCCTCCTCCACCTTGGCCGTCTTCTTCGTCGTGACAGTGGCAGTGGCAATGGAGGCACCCGCATTGAATCCCTGCAGTGGCGACATCACCAGTGAGTGGGAGGGGACAGACATTGTAGTAGCTCTTCGGATGGGCGATTCTCGTCTTCCCCGTCGTCTTTGTCTTCTTCGTTGTCGTCGTCGAGGCATCATCTTCCTTCACTTCTCCCTCCTTCTCTCCCTCTTCCACCACAGCTACTGCTGGCTTCTCCTTCTTCTTCTTTCTCTGAAGCATGAGGAATCTCAAATACTCAGGAAATGAAACTTTACCTTGTGGCGAGGATCAATGAAGGGAAGTTTGCGTCGGAGCGTCAGGAAACCTATTTTCCTAGAGGGAAAACAATGATGAAGACATCTCTCTTTACTGACAGCTTTTCCTGCTTCTGCCGTGGAGTTGCGGGATCGGGAAGATAGCGCTCGCCTCCCACAGCCACCACTTCTACGATCGGAGCTTTCTTCTTCTCCCTCGCTTCTTCTTTCTCCTTCTCAATGGGCCCTTCCTCCTCCATCGGCTTCTGGTCAGTGACGATGGCCGCGGAGGCGGGATCGCTATTGAATTGAGCGTCATCCTAAGGACCGCTCGATGTGCCTCCTCTCTCCCTCCCCACCTGTGCCTGTGAGTTCTCCGCATCCCTTTGTGCCGCTCCTGCGGCGATGTCCATGAAGGTCTTCTCCATGAGGGTATCCTCGTCATCCTCGTCGTATTCGTCTTTCATAAAGTCAACGTCCTCAAACAAAGGGAGTCCATGAGAAGAAAGGGTAGAAAGCCACGAACATGTTCATTCCTCGCGTACGAATCGGTGAGGGAGGAGGAGGCGAGGTCGAATCTGTCGTCGAGTTGAGAGGCCGGAGGCTTCTCTTCGAGGGGCCTGAACATTGTTCACGAGGAAGGAGAGGAAGGTGCAAACGATTGTGGAGTCTCTCCGATGGGCGAGGATGGGGGAGTGGCCTCCCGCCTCTCCCTCATCGTCCTCTCCTCCCATGCACCGATGAGGGACTCTTCGTGGATGGCCCGTGACTCGTTGGCAGTCTCTGCAGGGGGTGGTTAGGGGAGGGGGGAGGGGCGTCTCCACCATCGAGTCCCTGCGTGCACCCTCCACTCGTCCCTTCCTCCAGTCCCGCCTCTCGCAGACTTCGAACGTGACGACGCAGTCGCTTGAAGTACTCCTTCTCCGCATTGAATTCGGTTGAAGGACGCTTCTCCGCGCAGCCTGTACATGGACTATTGGGAAATGAGTGGTAGTCCTACACTTGGAGAAGGTGTCCTCGACCCTGCCCTCGCCGGCTTCCCCTTTCCTTCCCTCTTCGTCCACCCACAGATACTCCAGTCCGGGGTTCAAAGAATAGGCTTAAATGTGGTCGAGGGAGCCAAGAGAACAGCTGTTACCATTATTAGCATGGAGATCGGCATTGTAGATATCGGATCTGAGGACATCGGCTTCGATGTGAGAGGAGGAGGAAGATTCTAGTGGAGATAATAGCGAGTCGCTGCAAGTGCATGGCTACGATAGGTTCATCTACAAGCTGGGGATCAATTAATGGATGACCTCGCGATGACGTCTCCCACGGTGAGACCATTGCAGAGGGTCTCTACAATGGAGGTGAGGGGAAGGAGAAGGTGGCGAACCTTCCTCATGACGGTCCCTTCGTATCCTGAATCGAGCAGAGCGAACGGCGACGAAGTCCATTCCGAATATGGAGTGATCGATGGCGAATTGAAGGGAAAGGGGAACGTGGGCCTGTGCGAGTCGAGGGAGTATCTCAACTACTCCCTGCTTCTAGCTGTTACCTCGAATGGCTGTAGCAGTGAGACTCCGGTGTCTGCGAGAGCGAGTGCAGCCCTGCAACGAGCAGATACACTTATCTGCCCAATCAAAGGACGTACTTGCTCGCATAGAAGGGACTCCCGAAGAAAAGGCGCACAAAGTCTTCCTCCTCCTCGTGGTATCCATACATGGATCTACTTCGTACTGTACAAGATGGCTGAATATCAATACCTCCCAGTGGCCTGTTCTATCTTCACAACGAAATTCCTATCTGCCCGTGTCTCCATTCCTTCCCTCGCCAATTGGGAGCGTACCTGACATCGACTTTTCTTTCAGATAAAAGTTCTGGGACAAACGATGTCATCGACTCTCTTCTGGATGGCGACTCCGACACGTGGGGAGAAGGCCCCGCCCACTCGGAGCGTAATGTAGGGGAGGACGCCGTGGACGTGGAGACACGCCTTCTCTCCTGTGGGGAGGCATCCAAATATGTGGAAGACGGGGACTCGAGAGGAGGTGGGAGGGAGGGGGACGAGGCTTCTCTCCTCCATTGTCATCTCCAGGAGGACGTTGCGCACCCGCAGGGACGTCATCCCCCTGCTCTTATTATCCCTCATCTGTGCCCATGGACAGGTATGCGCAACGATGGCAACCGATATCAGCAACCACCGAATTAGTCAACACAAATATATTTAATTAAACCTCCGTCTAGGTACAATAATGATAAGTCGAAAATAATTAGGCGGCACTCTCCCGGATGCCGAAAATGATGGAAATGTTGAGATCCTTGGGCAGAGCGCTGTCCTTGATCAGCAACTCTTCTCCGTCCGAGATCAACTCTACAAGGATCTCGTTATAGGTTTACGGGATGATCGCTCGCCGTCAATTGGCCTTTGGAGATTTGCCTCGGAATCTTGTTGAACCTCGGGAACCATAGTGGACTTCATGTAGAGAATTTTGGCGGCACATCGAATCGTTGGATCTTGGAGATTGCTGGAATGCGTAAACATACTGTATAATATATTATGAACTTGTTGCATCGTGTGTTAATACGACATAACCGAAAATTCTTGCATAGGTGACTTACTACTGGGAAACGAGCGAATCGAAGAGGGTGCTGAATCGAGTGGACGGCTTCACAGAAATGGAAGCTTTGATCGACGAACATACATTGCATCGTTCCTGAACAGACTATCCAGAAATACCAATGGATGAACACATACATTCTTCTCCATCTCAACCACATTCATGAAGGCTCCGTCGATGTCCGTGAAGACCATGTAGTTCTTGATCGCAAAGGAAATGCTACAATGCAATGATATGAAAAACACACACAGCGTGTGTCAAGACCCAGGAAACTCATTGGTGAAATTCAATGAATATTTGTGAAAAGCATACTTGCTAGCAAGTTTGATTGCTTCTGTGGTGCATGCTGCCGCGATGACAGCATTGGTGGAAGCCACTGCGGGGATGATTCTCTTGAGAACGCCCTGGAAACACTTTCCATACTCCGTGAACCAAATGATATCTTATTATTCGTTAGAATTTGTACAACGAATGGATTAATGTCGAAGAGTAAGAAAACCTGAGTGAGTCTCCTGTCGACTCCTTTGATGTTGAACTGTTCCGCTCGTGCGATGGCATTGGAATAGCACCAGTCCACGTGTTCCGGGCTATCGGTGTCCAAGACAGCACCTATTTCAATTCATAGCCACATTATGGAAGAGTGAAAAAGTACCATTGAATGGTTTATCCTTTCCCCACTGGATTGCTTTGACGTACTCCACGCAATGCTCGGGCAACCGAGGCGTGTTGGCAATTGTGCAGAGAGGGAAGTTAACCTGGCAAAGTTTAAAATATATTAATAGAGAACGCCACTAAACCTGAGGAGGGTATAGGTCGAGAGTGCACTCGACACACGCAGAGAAGCGCGGGGTGATGACACGGGCATTGCCCTTGAATCCTTCAGTACCTCCATCGATGAGGGGAATCACGTTCTCCGGATCTCCGTTCTCAGCAAATCGAACGATGCTACACTGCAAGAAAACATTCCTCGTCCACCTAACGACCATGATTATGTGAAAAACGACGAACGAGAAGCTCATTGAGCCATCGCCGGGCATCTATCGAATCGAGTCCACAGATGACCATGTGGAAGCTGCGGTAAAAAGAAGGCGGCTTCTCTTCAATTCTGCAGTTGTGCCTAAAGAGGAAAGTAACTGAAAGCGCGCACCAAACAAGTCTTCTTACGATGTAACTTGAACTCCTTTGACCCTGTCTTCAATTTTACGGGCAGCAACTTCGGCTTTCGACTTTCCAATGTCAGACTCTCTAAAATCACGGCATTATCTCACATCAGACAACACCCATGAATGAACGATTACCTGAACAAAAATTGTCGATTGAGATTCGAAAGATCGATTGTATCCATATCAATAACATGAATTTTCTTGAATCCAGACAGTGCCTTAATAATGATATTTTTTTCTGTGAAAATATATGGAATACACACGAGGTTCTTCAAAAGTTCGCATCCAAGTCCACCGGCTCCAACTACCAAGACTTTGGTATTTTCGATGCACTTCATGTTCTACAAAGGTATTTTATTGCTTATGAGTTACAAAATAGAACAAACGTCTTCTCCAGGTTCAAACCACTCAGGAGCGAACTTGGTCGAGTTGTCGGTCAGGTGTCTGATAGACCGCCACCGATTGTTCGCCATTGTATCCGTACTTATCATACCTAGAATGTGGAACACTTCGAACACGACAAGAGAATGTGAATGAGAAACGCTGACAGCTAACGATCGCACGAAGACACGATCATGCGAAGTCACGAACATTTGAACAAAAAAACCGCAGAAAAGATACTATACGCAGAAACGAGATGAAAGCGCGCTGAATTTGCGGTCGTGAAGACACTGGAGACTATCTGAAGACGCTCGCGATTGATGTCCATCCAAAATTAGAGACAGAAAAAAAACGGAGATAATGCAACGTCTTTAGAATCATAACCTCCAATGAAGTTTTCCGGGAAGAGGTTCCGGAATTCTGGTATGGGAAGAAGGAGGGCGACTGTCTCTTCCATTGTCGGGCAGTCTTCCAAGGCAGCCTGGCCGGTCTGGTATCTCTGTTGCCACTGCATCCTGTAATGAAGCGAGTACTCGGGGTGGAGGGGAGACGGACGTGGCCTCTCCCAGTTCCCGCTCTGCCCTCTGCATGGTGCTGACCCTGAAGAGGAAGTGAGAGTGTCCGAGGGGAGGACTCACTCGAAGAGTCCCACCCGCCCGACGAGTCTCTCGCCCCGAGGGGACTCGATCTTCACTGTCGCCGATTGGCCCTTCTCTGGAGAGATCGAGATGGAGACACGGATAGTGGACGTGGAGGCGTCGTAGCCAGGGAACTCCGTCGTCTCCAGGCCGGGGATAGAGACGTGGATGGTGGCTGGAAGGATGAAGAGTCAAGGGAAGGAAGGGAAGGGGCACCTGGCATCGGCTGCGGGGCAATGAACACGACCTCCTCGAAGAAGACGGGGGCATCGAGCCTGACGGTGAAGAAGAGAGCGAGGGGATGACGAATGGAGGAGAGGTGGACGAAGAGAAGACTCACGGCACGAGACGACACGCTATTCCACCATTCCTGAAGATAAAGCCATCCCTTTCCCCTCCCCGATCCTCACCATTGACCCCCTCCAGTCCTCATCCTCCATTGCTGCCCACGCTACGTCTTCAGGTTTCTCTGCCAGGTATGAACTTGGACAAGTTGGAACGAGTCTGCCAGAGGGCTTCAGCCCCAGTTGCAATGGTCAACAAGTTTTAACGAGAATGCCACAGGGCTTCAGCCCAGATTGATCTACCTTTTGCCGTGTGGACACCTCTCAAGTGTTTGTGTCCACAATAGTACGGGGGCTTGGGTCCTTCCATTGTGAGGCATAGAACAGCCAAAGGAGTCTTTAACTTCTCTCCGCCTCGGTCTAATCGCAGCGAGTGCACTCCCCTCTTCCCCCTCTCCTTCTTTACTTCCTTCTCCCCAAGATGCTCCCATGGCTCCTTCTCCTTTTCCTCCACCCTTCCTCTTCTCAGCTACCGTACCCCCTCGCTCCCCCTTCCCCACCACAGATCGTCCCTGTAGCTACTCACCCCCAAGAGATGTACTATGACTGTGCAATGGGAGGTTGTGCGGGGTGTCCGTCAGGTATCCTTCCTTCCTTCCCCTCCCCTCGACTCCTCTCCCTCCAGGGTGTCCGATAGGTCATTCGCTGTGTCAAATGGCAGGGCATCGTTGTCCAGTGTGTGGCCGTCTTCCCCTCCCTCCATCGTGTCTCTCCACTCGCTGTCTCCTCCCCTCCCTCCTCTCCCTCCATCCCCTCCCCTCCAGATCAGCGAGTCTGTGATCTGCCCAATGCCCTTCGCTGTCCCCGATCCCCCAACTGCGTCCTCCCCCAGTGGCTGAGGGACGGGGCCGACGACTGCGGGGATGGAGGCAGTGACGAGGGTACCTCCCTTCTTACCCTCCATCTTCTAGTCGTCAGACCCCTGTAACTCCGGGATGCTCCGTTGCGTGCGGGAGGAGGACCTCACTTCTTCGTCGACGTCCACGACGACGACCATGCCACTGGAGGATTTGGTTTTCGACCTGATTACAGGAGTAACCGGACGGTGTTTAGTTCCAATCCCGTCTGAACGAGACGGAGGAGACACTGGATTCTCTGCGAGAGATCAACAAATACATCAACACCACTTGTAATTAGTTCTTACAATTAGTTCTTTACTGATCCAGCATTTCAGTGTGCGAGCCATTCGAGTATCGATGTGGAAGTGAGGAGTGCATCCAGACAGAAAAGGTCCTGGATGGAAAGAAGGACTGTAGGGATGGGAGCGATGAGAGTACGTGAGGGGTGGGGGGGGGAGGGGGAGGGGCAGGGCTGCAGACTACTGCCACGGCCTCTCTGCGGAGTGCCCATTCGACGGCCGCCCGTGCGCCTTCCAGCCAGACCTTCCCGCTTTCGCCTGTGGATGCCCTCCACTCTACGTCAGCCTCCGTCCTAATTCACCCCTTTTTCCATTTCAGGTGGTTGTCAATTCCAAGTGTGTCCATGCGTCGGAGATTAAGGTCAGCAACTCAACAACTAGACCTTTCTGAATTAGTCATTTACCGCACACCGGGTATAAATTTTATGACCGCTGGAATCTTGCACAGAATAGAATGATTCATTTCGTACATAATTAACCAACAGGAATGATTCTGATAAAGGCATCGAGCAAAAGCAACCGGTGTAGAGATGGAAAGAGTATCTACCTCTTCTGGTCGCCGAGGTCCTCGATGTCTTCATCAGTGACTGCCGCCCATTTCTCAGGGATCAAATCGAAGAGATCGTCCTGGAAACGACATTACGTTGAAATTCTGAAGTAATGCACCTGGAGAGAGAAAAGGATAAAATGCAAATGGAAAGAGTACCTTGACGTCACCCTGGATGACGATCTCGTCTGTGCCCGTGACAGAGGAACCGCACGCGAACTTCGAAGCGAAGAACTTCGCAGCTACCTTTAGATCGATATCTGCAATTAGGGAAACTGTTTGCAAAAGACGAAACATCGGAACAGCCACATGTTGTAGCGAATGTCGTTGCATGGAAATTATGGTAAGCTACATAAATTTCTATACGACGACTAGTATGTACAACACCGCAGTTATCAATCAATGTCTCTGGTCGTCGTTCATTGTTACGAAATTAAATATGGAAAGATGATATTCGTTTTTTTGCTTTGTAAATAATTTCACGATAGTGAAACCGGGAGATACTTACCGAAGGAGCCGAGACCCTTGACGACAGTGACACTCTTCTTTCCTCTCGGTGCACGTTGAAGAGTCACCTGTAAAACAAAAGGTTCACCCATCTAGAAATATTGTAAAGAGAAAATAAGAAAAACAAGAGTCGAACCTGTCCCTTCTTCTTGGCCTTCTCCTCCTTCTTGCCTCCCTTGCCGCCTCTCTTCTGCAGTGACCACACTCTCATTATTCCCTCCCCTCTCCCACCTGGTGCTTCTTATCACCGTCAGCGTCTTCCTCCTTCTTGTCATCCACGGAAAGGGCAGCAATTCCTTCCGGGGCATTGGCCTCTGCCCACTTCTTGCACCTGACAACTTTCAATGACACTGCATCGTTATGATGAAACATTTCTATCTTTCGTTGAAATTATATTCAATTTGAAAAGTCCTACTTGTCGTAGGCTCCGGAATACTCGCAGTATTCGAATGGCATGGAGCACTCGCCGCAGTAGTGGACGGTGATGGGGAAAATGGAGTCCTTCTTCTCCACGGACGGGCTTTCCAACTCCTCTGCCATCTGAACTCTACGATAGTAACACCTATGCACCCTCGATGAGGTAGACGCAGTGCGTTCACGAATTCAAACAAACCAGCAAAAGCAAAACACAGTCAATAGAGGCAATTTATTTTTATGTACGATGAATGCACAAAATGAGCTGCGAATACAAATTAACCGAAGGAAGAATGATACTATGTAATTTATTGCAAAAGAGTTATGGTGAATTAGGTCAAACCCGTCGAATGCTAGAAAAAAGTGATTTAATGCGAGGGTATCACAGATGGAAAGTTTCGGACTCGCGATAATTAGTTAACACGTGCACACCAACCGCACAATAACAGCGAATCGTTGCATAGATAGAGACCGCAACGTGATTCACAAAGTTCCACCAAAATGCTTGAACTTAGCCTCATCGTTTAGCCCTAGGCTTGGCATTTATCATGCTTTTTTCCGTTT
>JACMIG010003472.1:0-12169 GCA_014805385.1 Levipalatum texanum | reverse complement strand
TATCCGCGAAAAAGATGCCGCGCAAAAATGTGCGACCGTAAAAAAGGACAGTCGCGTAGCGGAACGGATATTTAGACGCTTTTGGATCGCCGATAATAAACCACCTCTTGAGTGATTCAGAATATTTCATGTATCATGCATAAATATGTACACAAATGGGTTGCTACAACCAATACCGATGTGTAGATACGGTACAATTCGGACTGTGATCAATTCCCTCATTTCGTATCCGCTGACTGTCATAAGAGAGAAATAGTGGTCGGGAACCTCTCATTATCCCCTGGTCTCTGAATAAATCATGGACTGGAATGCCAGAGAGAAAGAGGGTAAAGAATGCCTCAGACGGTGTTATTTTGACGTCGGCGTTATAATACAATTTCTAATCCATCGTCTTCCCCCCTGCCTCCATTTCTTTCCTGGCACAACAATGAAGTGGCTGTCGCTCTTCCTTCTCCTCGTCCTCCTCCACGGAGTCACCGCCATTCGCTCCCACCAACTCCTTCAGAAGGAACTCAAGGCGCTTCTCCGCAACTACGACAAGCGGTCTCCATGTTGCCTCCCTTCCCCGTCCACGACAATGTTTGATTGCAGGGCCCGATGCTTCGTTCTCTGGTAATGAGCCCAGTGAAGAGGAGGGAGAGGAGGATTCGGGGATAACGTGGACGTGGAATCGAGCTGGCCACGGCCCCATCGGATTCTTCTGAACGACGTCGCCCACGGCGGTGACGCCAATTCGATTCACTGCAGGCATTCTGATAACCGTTCCTATTTAGATTGACGCTATTCCCAGAATCGCTGAATGAATCCACTTGTTGAGCATTTTGCGAGCGTTCGCAACGTGACTCCGCACACAAAAGGGGCATGAATATCCAGATGAGATCTGCCAACATTGTCTCCGTTAGGTTCCTCCATTTTGACTTTTTCCGTAGAGCACAGAATCCTCGTGGGAAGGTCTGACTGGTACAAGAAGGTTGTAATGGAATACTCCTCCTCGTCCTCTTCCACCTCGTTGGTCCCTGCTGTCGAAAAGTTCGAGGCCATTTGGCCGCCTCCGAAATTAGCTGGACGTTCTCATTTTCGTTTGGCAACGTAGACAGACGAGTCTGGAGAGTCTCCGTTGATGTTTTGGCCCCGACCACGTCGTAGTCCTATTCCTGGCTCTCCAATGATAACGGTTACACCAAGAAGTCAATTTCCCTCCCCTTGCAAAGTAACCAATCAGTGAGCATGGATCTCGTCAGTGCCTGCCTTCTCTCGCTCAAAGAATCAGTGGTAATGAGTGGAGAGAGTGTTAGAGGGCAGTGGAGCGTCCCCGATGACGGGCCCTGTCTCAAGTGCTCATCAGTCTACGTAGTCGGTCCCATGTCCGCCCTTATTTAGTCCCAGCCAGTCTGTCTCCACTTCCAGTCTGTACTTGTGACGTACCCCATCTTCTGCCTGTTCATTTGTCGTCGTCAATATAACTCAATTTCCCCCTGTTTTGCAATGACTCTCGATGAAAAGGCGGAGGCGTACCGGTTGCAGACATGGCCGTTTCTCGGATTCTCCTCCTTCTGCTCATTGTCTCCCTCCACTCTTCCGTCGCCATTCGCTCCCATCAGAGATTGGCCCGTGAGGTCAAGGAGATCCTCGACAGGATGCAGATCAACGGATACGGTACACTTCTCCCCCTCTCGGGTTAGACAAAGGGTGAATATTCAGGGGGCGCCGTCAACAAGCGGCTACTCTGGCGCGACGAGTCTCCGAAGAGGAAGGAAGACGAATCCAAGGACGACGATTCAGTCGAGGTCACTCCCATCGACAGTCGCCTCCCCAACCAGGAACGACTCGAACGACTCAACTTCCTTCAGCGCATTGTGTGGTGAGGAAACATCCTCTCGTTTCGTACCCCGTCCTCCGAGTACACCAAACTCGTGCCCCCCTGACCACTATTTGCAATCCTCAAGTCGTTGTGATCCGATAAAATATTCTGCGTGTTACTTGGCCCATGTGTGGATTACTTGATTTCTTGTTCATTTGTCCCAGGTTCCTGTCACCAAGAACGTTGTTATTTTACAGATGTTTTGTCAAAAAATTTCCGCTAAATTATCTCTTGTTAGAACAATGCAGTATTAATCTATGTACTTGCGTAACTAACAGCATAACAGTCTAGCGTATAATCGCTTTTAGCAATCCTACAACGTAATAAGAAATACGAACATGGAGGGTGGAATGGTAACCAGGGAGGGAGACAGCTAACCTAGAATTCGGTCGTGAAATAGAGGGCTGAAGAGGGTACGGCGCTGGGCGGGAAAAATACCTGGGTCTTCTATAGACTTTTTCTCACGGCATTGGCCGTCGCTCTGGAAGGATCAGATTAGTCATGGCAGCAGATCGTTCTCCGTTCCCACATATTTCACCATCCGTTCATTTTCACCATGTGTACCCCTGGAATTCCCGTTAACGGGGCAAAGTACGCGTTCTGTCCCAAATGGAATCGAATGGTGAGTGCGAAAGAGGGGACAAATTGCGAGTATCCACTGTCTCGAATCTTCTCGCACATCTTACCGTTTGCTCGATCCGTTACATGTAGTTTCATTTTCCGATCGTGGCTCTCGCATTCCAGTAATGTATTCTCGCATGTCGGCACGAGCATTCTAAAATGTGATTTTTGTTTTTCGCGATGAAAACCTATAAATATGCGAATGTACCCGCATGCGCGCAGTCATGGAATCGAATTCGGCCGGCGCCATGCTTAGTCGAGCAGGAACGTTTTTCTGCAGGGATACGAGGTTGGGGTGTAAAACTCTAAAAAAATGAGTTACCGACCATGATCTCCGTCGCGGTGGCTCCGATCCACTCTGCGTACTCCAGGAGGTAGAATCCACAGTCGAAGCTATTCGTCTGGATAGGAAGCGAATGGTCCGCAGTTTTCCTGAACACATCATGTAACTCTAAATCAGAACGATTTCATCTCCAGAAGGATCCGTACTCCTTTCAAAAGTTTCTTTTTGCAACAAAGTGACATGCTCAGTGATTCTCGCTCACGGTAGAAGTGGCGATTGAAGGAGTGTATAGTGCCCGAAGAAAGCAGTAACGATGAGGAATCGCCGGATACACTCCACCGCCTGTGCGTGGACGGCCGCCAATTTCTGAAAAGTATATTTCAGCACTACGTTTATGGGTAGTTGTCAGGCCACCGACTCCGAACGACTCTCTAAATGCATAAATGATCGTTTCCTACCGTGGTGTAGTGAGGATTTCCGAGTAGCGAGTCGACGATGTAGATGTACGGACTAAAATGATGAATAACATTCGAGGGAATCCATTTGAACCAATTCTCACTATTTTTGGGCTGCAGGTTCAACTGTGTTAATTTCTGCGCCCAGTGGATTTACGACCATGACGAGGAACCTGAAATGATGGCGTAATCAAGGAAACGGAAATGGAGGCAAACGTGGAGAGCCTCACCAATGCCGCTTCATGTTGACGGGGAAGAGAAGGATGTCGTAGAAGAACCAGGTATCCTTTCGACGCATTCCATCGCTCTCGATGAAGAGCTTCTCGAAATGAGCCTGCAAAACAGTACTTTGAATATAGACGAAATAAGTGAGCACATTGAACGTGGCCTCATTTTCAGCCATCTCTTCTTCTCTACTCAGGGCGCGACGACCTTGCTGAAACGTGAACGGTGTATAATGAAAGCGGTAGAATATTAGAACCTTCGCCTCGGTTTGTAATTCCTTCGTGAAGATACGAATAATTTTCGAGACGAAGTGGGTCTCGAAGACGTGCATGATCGAGGGGTACATGGAACGAGGTGATTAGAAGTTGGGTTACGATTAGTCTAGTTCTTTTTTCATATAGCTCGCGCCTCGCCAAATAAAATTCTTCCTAGAAATATAATGCACTAGGAGAGACGCAGACTACAATCAAAATTTCTCCTCGTGGAACAATTAATGGTTCGGCAGTGACTAATATTGACATTTTTGCGTCCACATCGGCCGCTGCTGCATTGTTCTGTGTATTGGCGCATAAATTCATCTAGCTTACAGAGAAAATTCTTATACAATGAAATCGAGTGGTAAAATTATAGAAATCATCAGCCAGCAAACATGAAATGACATGCTCACTTCGCCTTCACTCGCGCGAGTCCGAGGTTGACGATTTCGTCGTTTATGTACGACTCGTCGTCCAATGTAGCGACGTCGCGTGATGTTAACGTTCTCCTGAAAACAAAGAACGTGATTGTGTTCCTACTGTGAATTTTCATGGAACAAATGTAACTACAAATTGTTGGAAACCTGGTGTGGAACGGTTCGTTCGGAGTGCCAATTTCGACCGTGAATTTCGGGCCATTCGATGAGTGCTGTAATGCATTAATGATTAACATTTTGTGCTCGGGATTTACTCTCTGAACTGTGGTGCTCATAATTCCCCTTACTCTACCTCGTCATCGTCACTGTCGAGAGTCAGGACATCGTGTTCAGAACCAGTTGAATCCGTCACCTGCATTAATTATTGTTAACAAATAAACAGATCGATCGTATGATGAGAATACGCTTTACAAACAATATCACTCAATACGAAAAACCCACAATATCCATGCCCTCGCCATGTTTTTCCGCTACGGCGCCATTTTCATGTGCAGCATGCACACGGTCGCTAAAAGCAATGAATAGGCAAACAATGATAGCAACTTACGGGATCAAATTTCTTCGCCCAGATTCTTCGAGAAAACCGGTAGGTGGCAGAAAAGGAATGATCTTCACTTCATCTGTAGTACGGATCGGATGATCGATAACTTCTGAAAAAAAACGGCGTGCATGTTCTTAGAAAAAAATCACAACATATATTACCTGATTTTTTTTACCAACTTACCCTTCAGATTCTCTCGCGGCCACTTTTCCACCGTGTTGTTACGACATGGGAAATCGGCCACCGCTCCCGGCGGCACCATCCTAAATATGTTTTTTTTTAAATTTCGAACATTATAAGAACAAACCTCTCACGTTCTTCACTGCTCGGTGCATATACCTTGTTGTCTACTCCGTAATCATTTTCTTCAGTGCAATAATAGGTCATTTCCATGTCCCCGCAATTTTCTTCGTACACCGGATCATGTCCATTCGCGGGACTCTGCGCACTGGCGCTAAAAAGTACACTGCATAAAAAAGCGGAGCCTGACACACAGCGTCAAGTTCTTCAGTCCAGTTTCTTCAATGGATCCAGCCCAGTGTCCCCCTTCAGCATGATTTTCACTTGGAAAAGGTTCTTGGGGAAAATCGGCATGAGGCAGAAAGGGAAAAGACTTGTCTTCCTCTGCAGTAGCAATCGGTAGATCGATGAAACTGTAGCTAAAAGAACAATGTACATATATATACAGATGAACATGACTAACGGCATCGGAATAGCCTGTTCGTTCTCCCTCTCGATTGGTTCTCGGGAAATATCGATAGATGACAGAAACGGAACGCCCTTCTCCTCGTTTACATTATCGATCGGGTGATCGATGACTTCTAAAAGAATATGGAATCACTGTGCTTACATAAGGAAACAAGTAGCATGTTATTATCTGAGATTTTCTGTCACCAACTTACCCTTCAGATCTTTTCCCGGCCACTTTTCCACTGCGGTTTTGTGGCATGGCGAACCAGCCCCCGCTCCCGGCTGCACCATCCTAAATATGCTTTAATTCTCGCACATTTCCAGAACACACCTTTCGTTTTCTTCGCCCACTTCTTCACTGCTCGGTGCATATTCTTCGTCCTCCATTCCGTAATCCTTTTCTTCAGTGCAATTATCGGTCATTTCTGCATCCACGGAACTTTCTTCTTTCACCGGAACATGCTCATTCGAATATTGTACACTGTCCCTAAATTGAATAATGAATAAACATATGAACATGACATACCGATTCAAACCCCTCAGTCGAGTTTCTTCAGCGCATAATAATCCCTCCACAACTTTATCTTCACTCGGAAAAGTCTGTTCGTTCTCCCGAACAATCGGTTCCTGGGAAAATTCGGCAGTAGCCCGAAACGGAAAAGCCTTTTCTTCGTCCGCGTTATTGATCGGGTGATCACTGACACTGTCGCTAAAATATCTACCATGTATAAACTGACGCATCTGGCTTACCGCGTCAAATTCCTCAATCCAGTTTCTTCGGCGGGTAATATTCTTTCCTCAGTACCATCTTCACTTAGAATTGCCTGTCCGTTCTCCCGCTCAATCGATTCTAGGGAAGATTCGACTTGAGGCGGAAAAGTAGAAGCCTTTGCTTCGTCTGCAGTAGCAGCGATCAGGTGATCGACGACTTCTGGAAGAATAATTTCGCATTGAATACAATAGCGGATCACCATCATCAAGAATATCCTTCGACGGAATTTCACATTGAACACTTGCATCGACTCGGAATGATGTCCCTGAGAGCAAGTATATATTCCTTATCGATCATGTTTTCGCACTCCTAAAATTAGCCAAATGAATAACTTATTTTACAGTCCTGCAAGGTACCCCCCGCCTAAATTTGCGCTAATTCACTAACGGGGATGTCCATTCCTCCCTCTGGCGTCCCAGGAAGTTGTGGGGCTAATATTCTCGATGTTATGTCTCCTTGAATGAGGAAGTCACGGTGGATCGAATGCGCCAAACATTACGTTTAAATATAGAGTATCGAATTTATGGTGAGGTTTTGAAGTTAGTGAGCCAGCACAGATTTGAGCCGCGTATGCTCGTGTTTGAGCCCAAATATTAAGTCCCGCCAAAAAATCGATACGCAACATTTTAACATGAATTTTGGCACATTCGATCCGCCGTGACTTCATCGGTCAATGAAACATAAGAACATGGAGAACAGTAGCCCCACAGCTATCTAGGAAGCCAATGGGACGAATGGGCATCCCGGTCAATGAACGGCGCCCATTCAGGCTGGGGAACCTTGCAGGACTGAAGAACCATAAAATTCCGAGACATCTGAGCCTTTCTCCAACTAACTGTTTAGATCTTCTCGAGGCCAATGTTCTAGAGCGTATTGCAGTGCTTCACCAAGTACGGATAGAAGAGAGTCGTTGACTGATACCCGATTGCGCTGACTCTGAAAAATACGCGCATTTCCGCTTTTTTATGATGTTTAATTGAGGGCTAAACGGATGAAGGAGCGAATGCATTCATTAAAAACACATAATACCTCTTGTAGTCTCTTTTCGAGTGCACCAATGACATCATCTTTGTCGAGGTTAGCTCGGTCCTGAAATAAATAAATTGCATGAAAATAAAAGCAGCAAACTTCTCTGTCCGCGACAAAAATGGTGGCTGCTTTGATCATTGCTTGCAGGAGAGAACTCATGTTATCATCTGCAAGAAAAGAATACCGACGAAAAAGTTACTTTGTGATAATAAAGCTCGTTTTTATGCCCAATAAAAATTCCAGTGGCACTGAGACAACGAACCAGGCTTTCCAGCGACGCTAGCCATGAAAGCAGCATCGTGCAGTCGCCCCATGATGGACATTCGCAGTCGTAGTCGATCCCGTAGAACTTTTTCGACAGATTCCACAGCAATGGAGACGTTAGCCACGCTGTCCATGGCTGAAATTTCAAATTAGCAGCGAAAATGAAAAGAGTAGGATAAAAGCGGAAAAAGAAACAAATCATAACTTGGCTATCAATCGATCGCTTCACACATTTCCTACTGCATTTACCATTTAAATTTGACCCTTCTATTTTACGGATAAGATATCTTTCGACGCTAATTCAATTAGATTAATTGTAAGGGAAATTTTTTTAAACAATTCATTTTGGAATTGTTGCAAAATCGGTGTTCAATAATTTGGTCAATTATTGTTCACCAACATCGTCTGCAACAATTGAACTTACTCATGCATCCAGGGCTAATTGTGTTGTGCTATGATAGTTCAACTCCAGGAAGTCTTCTGTGTACTATGCTTTCTGTGAAACTGAACGCCAATGCATCGCCAATTTGCTATTCTGTATAACACTTGATTTAATGTGCGATCATTTATCCCACATTTTCTTAAGGATGTCAAAGTGTCTCCGTGTCTCTGCATCATCGGCCAGGGGATTGACAACTCCTCCTCTGCCCATTCCCAGCATTCGAGCGAGTCTCCTGCTCAGATACCGGTGCTTCAGCATCAGAAGCCACGGCGTAACGAGTGAATTCAGGAGCGAGATCTGAGAAGGGGTGGTGAAAAGCTTTTCAAGTAAATACCGTAATGAAAGAGCGGGAGTTGAGCATGGGGTCGAGGAGACCTTCGCCGTAGAGGAAGAGAAGGACGAATGACACGAGATCAAGTGCGGATGAGACCACTCCCACGGGGAACATCACTCGTGTCAACTCCACCACTTCGGACATCTGCAATTCGTGTGTTTTCGTGGGGATATTAAACTGCCATCCATTATACGTTTCAAACATCAACATGGAGTTTGACTAGCATTCGGCCTATTTACAAGCTATAGTGCACAACCAGAGATAGAGATGCGAATCCCACTTTAAATCTGTTCTCAAGTGAATCCAAGTTCTGGCGGTCGAATCGCAGCTTGCAAATGCGGTAGCCCACGAGCGAAATCTGCAGGCTGATATAATTGTCAGACAAATAATATTAGGTTGGCGCATTAGTCTTGCACCATCCACTTATGTTCTGCGCGATCCAATTTGTATAGGAAGGCTATCACAGTATCCTTAACACGTGTTATCGTTTTTAACCCCAGGTACACATGTGGCCCAATCAACAGATCTAGGCAAAATGCATATATGTGAAATATTCTGTGTGAAATAGAAATGGCGCAAGACTTTTACGCCAACCTAATATTTGCTCACCGTGGTCGTGGCAATGGGAATTGCTCCAAAGTAGATAATGGGAATCACGGGCTCTTCTACAATATAAACAAGAGCAGAGAGAATGGCGGCAAGAGAGATCTGGAGTGAACCTTGCACTATTATTCTGCTGGATGTGCTTACTGTGCCGGAAAGTGCGAATGCCACGGGGCATAGGGTGCACCTGACGACGAGGTTCGACCGCAGGGCAACGACTCTCTCCACAACGAGCACCAGCAGAGAAGTCAGAGCTATGCCGAATCCCGTCTCGTGCACGAAGAAATTGATCTCCAGCATCCCTGAGACTAAGACTCTGCATGGAATGATCTTTGGCTTACCGTGCATGGGCCGAACGAAGTGCTGAACCGAGAGCTCGATTCCGATCTGCCAGAGGCGACCACAATTCTGGATGAGGAATCCGACTGCATTCAGAATGAGAAGCCACCTCGAATATCAAAGGGCTCCCATTCTTTCTTTTTCTCACTTTGAGAATGTGTTGAAAGGAGCAGACCGCACGGTCCAAATCATGAGCAGCAGCGAGGCAATGCAAAAGAGAGCAGTCAAGAGATGGAGGAGGGTGAAGAGCCAGAAGAGGGTCTCCATCCGGTTATGACTCACGCAGTCTGAATACCGAAAGATTGACTCGTGATCAAATGCTTCGAATGTGGACTCGTGGGACTTTGCAGCCTCCAGATTCAAAGTAACGCCCCGTTTTGTGTACGGGAGACGTCGAAAGAATCTGAGGTCGAGCGTGAGAGCCAAGAAAGAATGTTGACGAGGGGATCACATTTTATTGTAGCGGTCACGACAAAAACGCAAAGTACAAATCATGCAGTATGAGGACGAGCGGGTGTTTCCTTTTCTGGAGTCTCGCTTAGAGCCAAGGATGGAACGTCGAGGGTCGTCTCTGCTGTGTTATACCCGTCGCGATAGTACTGAAATTGCAATAATAGGTGGGTTGGACAGAATCCATGGCGTGACTGTGTTACGGGACTCGGATATTGAGAACCTACCGGAGTGGGGCAGCGGGGAGGCAGCGAGGGCTGGACGCCCTTCTTCTTTCTCATCGTCACTCGGAAGCAGCGGAAGAGAAGCAGCGTGAGGATGAGGAGGACAACGACGAAGATCGAGGCAACTGCAACGACAACTTGAGATTGAACCCCCTATGCTAGACACTCACGTATACAGTTGGTATACTGCATCGTGTCGTTGAGCTCGGCGATGGAGTCGAGAAGCATCGAAGAATCGACCACTGCTGGGAGAGAAGTAGGCAGGGCTGGCATTCTTTGTTAGAGGCCTGTTAGTTGTGCCATCTCTTCCCTGCGTTCTTCCTATATACCACGGTAGCCTTCGCCTTTCTCGGAAAGGCTGCTCGGTTGGCTGCCTTTGAAATCTTTATCTCCCAACAATCCCAAGTCTTCTGCATGGAATCCCTCTCGCGGATTATCGCTTGACTTGGTCTCACATCAGAATATTGGCATCCTCCCACATATTTATGAGATTGAACTCGAACAATAGAACACGGTTGACCTGCAGATGACAAATATGTGATGCCATTCTAACCGGAATCAGGGTCCAAATGAGTTCAATCTCTCATCATTTTCAACTTCGTTAGTTAACTTCTTTCTGAAATTGGATACGATCTATTGAAAGACGAATAGGGCAGTATTGTTCCTCTTCTCCATTCTCACAAACGGGCTTTTTCATGAAATCCTAGTGGTAGTAGAAGGTGGCGATCATCGTGAAGATAATGATCACTACGAACTTGCATCAGTAGTTACGTTTGTTTTGTGGTATGTTTCTTCTTCAGAGAGCGGATCAGCGTTTTTGTTTCTACACCGATGAATTTGCGCACTGTTTTCCACATGTGTTTTCCGGCATACTTCGAACGGGGAATGTTTGGCATAGCCACTGTGCATGCTCACATGACACCCGTATTTGCGAAGAACTGGATGGATTGATCTTTGGATGGCTTCGTTGCAGCGGAAATGGTGGCGTTTCCAATGACCGTCGTTAGTTGACAATGGACTAGGGCCTTGAGACGAGGCTCTGACTGAAGTTAGAGAGTCGTGCCACATGGACAGGGATGGTGACTCATGCGAGTAGGATAATTACAAAATCAATACAGTTTGAATGTCTGGACAGTTGTCCACGATTCAAGTTGTCATGCGTGAAGTTCATCCCAAGTCTTCTAAATGGAGTTGCACATACTTCAGCGTCACTTGACCCATCTTCAGAATGTTCAAAGACTCTCAAACATTTATTTATCAATTCGTATTCGATCAATAGATGAGGTGATCTTCAGATGGGTAGATATGATGATATTGTCGAAACATTCAGAGCCTACACGAACTCAAACTCTTCTCATCATCTCCCACTTCGTTGGAGTATGCAACTTCTTTCTGCAATTCAAACTTATTGGAGGATCGACAGGGCAATGTTGTACCGTCTCTTCTATCACCCATCCTTCCTCTTCTTCCTCTTCGTCCTCGGGCAGTTTGGTGTAATCCTGGTAGTCGTAGTAGAAGATGGCGATGAGCATGAAGATGACGATGACGACGAACCTGCAGCGAATCGTCACGTTGGCTTCGCAGTGTAAAGTTGTTTTCAAAGACTCATTCTTCTAACTCGAAGAGAATGCGTATTGTTTTCCGTGTGCATTTTCCGTATAGTTTCCGACCCGATTGTTTTGACTCATCACGTCCGGTTGCTATTGCTTACATGATTCCTGCATAGACAAAGAACTGGACGGCTTGATCCGTAAATGGTTTTGTGGCGGCGACGACGACGATGATGGAGTCTCCAATGGCTACCGTCAGAAGCCACAGCGCCTGTACGAGAGTCTTGAGACGAGGCGACGACTCAAGGCAAAGACTCGTTCCACGTGGAGAGGAATTGTCTCACCTGCGAGTACATGAACTCGTAGCCGGTGACGGAGAAGAGGACCTCTGCTGCAGTCAACACGAAGATCTGCGGTACTTGCCAAAGGATGTTGACCTTTAATGACCCAATTGACAGGAGAAGTATTTTCCTGGTAGTACAGTGTTGTCTTGGACGATCTGGTAGACGTGGTGTTCGTTGGGCTGGAAGAGAGGATTTCCGAGCTGCAGCCCCTTTCCAGTGATAACGAATTCGTAAACACCGCCCTGGCCGTTCATTTCGAATGTGATCCCCGTCGAGGAGACGTTGGTCTGCATTGTTTTTTTATCCCTTCGTTGCTTTTCATTACACCTGACCTTTTCCTTCGTGAACGAAACCTGGTTGTAGTCCTTTGGTCGGTTGAGGAGGAAGTACAGCCCCCAGTGGCCGGGCTTCACGGACTTGAAGACGTAAGACGTTGCGCTCATAGGTGTCT
>JACMIG010003471.1:0-12172 GCA_014805385.1 Levipalatum texanum | reverse complement strand
GGAGAGGGGGAGGGGGAGGGGGGGAAGGTACAGCTGCTCCGACAGTGAGAGGCTCTGGCAGATTTATCGTGCCCACAGTCTAACGAGTAAGGCCCACACTGGGCCCTCCTTTCCCTTCTTTTTTCATCCACTATCACTCGTGTCAAGCCATTCGATTGTCTTTTCTAATTATCTCCGCAGGGCTCAAATTGTGAATATACTCCACTGAATCTACTTTGTCTTGCGCACCGTTAATATTTGTATGCACATTGCGCCCCGCGGGTATAACGAGGGGCCGGCCCACGTCCCTACGGACAAACCGCTCATCAAGTGGTGATGGTTGATTGTGGATATATTTCTCCGCTATCGGCTTGAAACATTTCATCGCTCTCCATTATTGCTGATTTTGAGAACGGGACCGCTTTCTCCTCCCCTCTTCACCCCCTCCCCCCAATCCCCCTTCTCCTTCTTCCCCCTCCACAACGAGTGTGGTATCGGAAGAAAGCCACTTGATTGTCTCCAATTTCGTTCGCGGATATGTTCTTTATACCGAGCTCTTTTCATAATATTCACTTCCCGGACCTCTCTTTTTCCGCGGCCAAGTTTCGCTTTTCCTTTACCTCGATAGCTCTTCGATCCCGAGAGTCGATTGTCTGTGCTATGACGCGCCCCCTTTGAGCCCGTTCCTTTCTCTGCGTCTCTTTCTTTACTGTCCTGATCCCCACTCCTAGCACAATCGGCACCGCGTCCCGGTAAAGGAAAGAGCGAGGAGCGGCCCCCCTGGTCATGCCCGTCTGCTGCGCCCACGAGTAGCCACATTACTTTCCCGATGTCCCAAGTTTAGCCGTTCGAACCGCAACTTTAGATACCATAGGACAGGCTTCTGACCAAATTACGACATGTGAATTGAGATGCGACGCAGTTTTTCATATCTCTCGATGTGGGTGTCCCTCACTCTCCATTGCGAACCGCCGGAATGTGTCTTCGTTTTTGTATTTCCTGGGGGACCTTGGGTCATTTTGAAATTCGGGGTTTTGAATCGTTCGAAAGAGGAGGCACCAAAAACTTTCTCTCTCGATAGTAACTCGTAATCTGCCTGATTAGTAGCAACGGAGCGAATAAAAAAATTAAAAAGGCCCCTGAGTCAGGGTGGCGAGGGGGCAGCGTGGATTGGGGGAGTTGACCTTTGCACCGTGTGAGGGGGGAAGCGAGAGGAGGGAGAGGGAGAGGGGGAGGGGGAGCAGGTACAGCTGCTCCGTCTCTGCGAGACTTCGCCAGAGATATCGAGCCCACAGTCGAACGAGGGAGGCCCCCACCTTGCCCTCCTTTCCCTTCTTTTCCATTCACAATCACTCGTTTCAAGCCATTCGGTTGTCTTTTCTGATTATCTTCCAAGCTGCGAATATACTCCCCCGGAATCTACTTTGTCTTGCTCGATGTGGGTGTCTCTCACTCTCCTCAGGGCAGCTCGAGTGCAGAGTGTGTGCCATTACTAACCGCCGGGATGTATCTTCGTTTTTGTATTTCCCGGGGGACCGTGGGTGATTTTGAAATTCGGGGTTTTGAATCGTTCGGAAGAGGAGAAGAGGCGGGAAGTAGAATGGGCTTTCGGGCAGCGGGAGGGTGCGCAGCAAAAAGTAGGGGAGGGGAAAGCAGGCACGCACACAATGCGAGGGGCCTCCTTATGGTTATGGCGCGAGAGACGCGTTCAAATCGCGGCGGCAAAATGGCCATCAGAGGCGCCCACTCTTCGATCCTCTCTTCTTCGATTCACATCCCCATGACAAAACTCATTTCAGCGCGATTTTTCCGCTCTCGCCTAATTCATTTTTATGAGGGTGAAGTGCAAGGGGGGGTCCACCCTCTCCTTTCTTATTCTCGGTTAATCATCCCGGCCTCCGTCTTTGTTTCTTTCAATCATACTCTCGTTATCCGGAAGGGTGCGAGGCCCCGCCCAGTCTGGTCGGTAGTCGCCCTATCCGAACACTGGGCAGGGCCGTATCGTCTGATTCTGGCGATGGGTCTTTTAGCCCATAGCATTCCTCTTTCAGCTGGTTGCCTTATACCACTGGCTATCTTATCGCTGATGCCGCGATCGCCTGCCAAGCTCTTATTTTTTGCTATTCTCGCGTAAAAGGAGAGGCAGAGTGTCGACCTCACGCGTCAAATTAATCTAATCCCTCGCTTGACTCCCAGGGGCCTGGGATCTGCATAGTGGTATTGCCAACTCCGCCAAATTGCGAGCAGAATATCAGATCTTTTGCGGTCCTTCTGTTCATCTCGATGACTCGCCTATCCGACTATCGCCTTCCAGCTCTCCAAAATATATTCCAGCAACGTCAGGCAAACATTTCTCCGCGGTATTTGAATTAATTCCTATCTGCCGCCCTGTCTGTCCCGCATGCATTCAGATAGTTTCTTTCCTTGTGTCCCGCCACTTTTGCACTACTTTTGCACCTTTAGCGCCGTGTTCGGTTTTGCAGCAAGTTCTAAAGCCTCGCGCACATTCATGGCAGTTCTGTCCCAATTCTATGTCGGGGGTCCGCTTGGGGCTTGGAAATCTCCCTCATTCTAGTGGCACATCGTGAGAAGGAAGATAAGAAGCCATGGCGAAGATGCAGGAGGAGAAGCGAAAGGAGATGAAGAGGGCGGCCGCTTTGAAGGTTTGTTGCGAAGTTAGTGAGGTTGTAAGATAAGCATAGCTTGAAATTTTGAAGAGTAGTAGCCTCCGCATCACTTTAATACCGGACAATCTTTATGGTGAAGGTCCTGTATCAGTTAGTCTTATAAACTTTGCATTTTCGATATCTCACAGTCCGCCTGGTGGAGACAATGACGAGAGAGAGACACATCAATGTTTGCACAAAACTCCGAATATCATGACACTTCATTCGCAAATACATTAACTATATTTAATGACGATAATTGCAGTGTTCGGAGGCTGCCACTCGGAAGAGGGGGCGCCCTCTCAAGCAGCCGCTTCCCAACGTCGTCTCTTCGGTCAGTTATGTGAGACAGAGCGAAGAATACGCCGTTTCACCCTATGTATGATGCAGGGCATTTCAAAGTCATCTCCTATAACTAGCACTCATAATTCCGCTTTGATTTAATTTTTGAAAACTGAAAACTTGGCCGATGTGATATCATTTGCAGGAGCATGACAGGGAGGCGCAGCCTTCGACCCGTGCGCCCCCCAAGACGGTGGGCCGTCCCCGGAAGATGGCGTCGATGAACGCGCCAGTGGAGGAGGCGAAGAAGGTGAGGACGAAAGAATTTGAATGAGCTATGCAATGTATTGTGCCGCGCCACAGGGATTCTAAACACTTGTGCTTTTTAACAGACCGTTCTGTTTGTATATCTTTGAGGAGAAATGGAATCAAAGGCTGAAATTTTGCCTGCCACTTGATCATGAATCCTAGCAGAGGAATCTAAGAAATGAACCATCGATTCCTTGTAAGAGCTGAGATATATGAGGCGGAACTTTTGTTTGCGAAACGGGGAATTAGAGTTGCGGTACAACAACATTTCTTGGTTGCATGACGGCGAGGGTTGTCATATTGCTCGGCACCACCGGTTGGTGTTCCGTGGCACTGTGGTTAACGGTTCCTACCTGTCGAATTGTAAAAATTATAAAACAGTATTTTCGCTTAGGAGCACTTTACGGAAGATTGTTTTATCGACTTTCGCAATTCGACAGGTTGGAACAGCTATCAGATGTCGCGGAACACTAATTTAAAAGTTCTGTATTGCGGAGCCATAGTTCGATCGCAAATCACACAGTCCGGTCAGACACTTCTCTTATAGTGGCTCGTTATCTGTCTGGTTGGAAACAACGGAGAGAGAGTTGATTACTAATGAGCTCAGCCTCACAATTTCACCTTCTCGAAACTTCTATAACATGTTTTTCAGCGGACTAGGAAGCCGAAGAGGCCCTACACCCCTACTCGCGAAGACAAGGAGCCCGAGCTCCCGGTACGCCAATTGATTATGACCTTCTCTTGAAGAATCCCGTATTGGCTATAGTTATTGAGCACACAGGCTGTGGGCTCTGGGGCCATAGTACCTCCTTAGTCTATATGTTTCCATACTTCAAGCATGTCTCAAGGCATAGTGTTGCTCTGGAAAGGTAGATGAACTTCTTTGACAGAAGCAGTTTCAGTCCGCTGACGAAGAGGAAGGTGCGTCGAAGATGAAGCCCTCCACGGCGGGAGCCGCACCGGCAGAGGAAAAGGTGAGCTTAGAAGTTCGTGGATGTGCTCATGTACATGATCTGAAATCTGCTGAGAACATGCTGTCGATGCGATCGTAAGTTTTGGAAAGTCTAAACGCCCAGTCTGACTGTCTCACTGCATTGCAAGCGTCTGCTTCTCCCCGAATGTCCGGATAGAAACAATGGAGAGGCATTATTAGAATATATCTGCATTACAGCGCCAGAGAAAGGAGAGGGTTCTCTTCACTCCCTCTCGCGAAGACCGTGAGCCCTTCCGCAAGGTCAAGAAGTTCATGGCGCTTCCGGTATGCCCCCATCCTTTCTGATGGCGCTAGGGAAAATATTGAACTTCCCCTGCAGAAGCCAAATGCGGATGACATCACCAACTGCGGCCCCACTGAAGAAGAACTCGGATCGGAACAAGAGGAGCCGGTGCTGACGGTGGGAAACTTGTTCATTTGCGCCCCTCTAGCATGATGAATGTACATATTGTGCAGCACCACAGAACTTCGAATTCCAGTTCCGTTAGCAAACATTCCGCATCCCATATCTCAGCGCTACTATGGAATCTTTGGCTAATTTTTGACATACTTCGGTTGGAATCCAGGATCAACTAGCATGCCAAATTTCACCCATAAACACCTTTTCTCCTCCAAGATGCAAACAGAACTGTCTGCTAACGAGCACAAGTCTTTTAGAAGTTCTGTGGCGCCCCTGCGAATGACAATGATATGGAAGGAGGCGAGATTGTGGAGGAGGAGGAACCCTCCATCCCTTATGGCCCACACTGGAATCATCATCCTCTCATGGACGACTGGGAGGAAGGATGGACACACGAGGGGTAAGTTCAGTGAAGTATATTCTCGGTGGAAAAACTCCAATTTATATGGAAGACTGTATTAGCTAAACTAAACTTTAAAAAAAAACTTTAAAAAAAATACGCTGAATTTCCCAGAAGAATAAAACGGCGATAAATTCACAATTATTTTGCACTAAGATAACATTGTAACATATTTTCGCCCTTGATTCAATGTTTGCATATTTAAATGCATCCCCATTCAGGGTCCACATCCCCTCGTGCCCCTATTGCCGAAAGGTGTTCGCGAGGCCGGGATCGGCCACCGACCTCTGCGAACACCTGACCAGCGGCGTGCACAGGAAGGAGGGGCAGAGAGGTTCGGGTTGCTAAATAATGATTTGGAAAGGCAACTAATAGTCCAAAAAATGAGTGGGTGAAGTATGTGAACTGAGTTTAGCAAGCGGAATTGGGTTCCTGGATCTCTACGGATGATGAACAACTCTCATTGATAACTGCAGGCCACTTCTTCCTCAGCTGCACGAGCTGCTCGCAGGTCAAGATCACTAGCCGCGAGTGGGTCCGCATGCATATGGAGGTGATTATTAAATACGTAAAATATACACGCCCACAAATTGTACAGTCATAACAGACATATTCGTGAGGAAAATAATGTTACGAAGAACATGTCATTTCGCGCTCCAAGCACACTTGCAGGTCGAAAAGTGCCCGGGGAAGATCGTCCTCCACTACAGCCCCGAGACAGTGGGCTGGGTGTGGAACGCACCTTTCATGGGCGATCCGCGCTTGCCCGGTCAAACCCACGGCGGAAACAAGTGGGCCTGGGAGATATTCCACGGGAGGAAGCTCGTCAAGGTGAACGTTTTACTTCTGTTTGTTCATCATGTTCAATCCACAGGGCGAAAATAGGTGTCTTTGCACCCTTTCAACAGACTCTCTTGTATACTGCGGAAATACAGTCCGAACAAATGTTAAATACATTTTTATTTTTAAAATATGTTGCAGAAGGGCCAATCATCCAATCTTTAAAGAAACTTTGAAATACATAATAATAGTGCAGGTTATACGGCTTCGTAATTGCTCGTTTCAAACCCGTCAATTTCTACTAATTATTTTATCAGATGGAGGACGACGATGTGAAACCAGACGTCGAAGAATTGAAGAAGAGTGAGTTTTATTTCGATTTTTCAAAGTTTATCTTTAGTGACACTAGAAATTGTCACTACTGATAGCCCCTCGTGGTAATATTATCACCAGTGACATTGCTCGCGGTAACAAAACCACTGGGAGCAATACTCTTAATAATACACTCCTCTTCCAGCCCTTCTCGGCTCGGCCTCCGCTCCTCCCGTCAACCCCTTCACTGCAAATCCTCCCTCTGGAGCTCGCCCCGTCCTCCGCCCGCAGCCCCTCCAGCCCACCTCCGCATCCAACCCTACCAACCCAAATGCCAACAATTAGGATAGTAATTCTAACTTCCAACCCGTAAGAAAGGTTCGTTCCACTCCCAGCTTGTCCCAGGCCTCTTTGTTTTAACGGTCCTCTTGTCCGGCCTCGCGCCATTTGCCCCAGTCAAGAACTTGGTTCCCCTCCCAGCCCCCTGCCTCAGGGCTGTAGTGGAATACGATCCTCCCCCCGCACTCCTCGGCCTGCAAGTGTGCTTAGAGCGCGAAATGAACTTTATGGGCGTGTATATCCTTACCTTTCTACCCACATACGCTGCACGCCCCAGGATCTTTCACTTCCATTCGACCCTGCTAACGGTTCCCTCACTCCCTGATATCCTAAAAGTATTACAACTTGTACCAATTCAGTTTACTGTAAAATTACACGGATCTCGCTGCTCAAACTTTGTGACTCCTTTAAACCGCCTTACAGTTGTAGTAGATTGTATGGAGAAAAGAGGCCATGCAATAATCTTCACCCTCGTTGGACTCTGAAAATTCTGTAATCACTTATGGTTTCCTCTTTAATTGCATCGAGCGTATTCATTCTCAAACACACTCTGGGGTGCTTTATACTGGTTAAGATCCCACAGTTTGTCCATGAAAATAAAGTCCGGAACCTCTAAATTACAACTCTTACGCACTAGTAAGGAGGAATGATATTGGAGGAGAGGGAGCATGGAGGATGAGGAAGGGGAAGAGGAAGAGGAGAGGAAATGAGAGTCGAAGATAAGAGAGGAAGGATGGGGGATGATGGGGAGGAGAGGGGGTAGGATGGGGAGGAGGAGTGGGGAGTCGAAGGAGCAACTGAAGGATGGGAGCGAATGGAAGGAGAGGAGGGGGAGAAGGAGTGGGGAGAAGATAAATCGAAAATAGCCAGAAGCTTAAGGCCGTGGGTGCCTCGTGATACCAGAAGGCTCCATTCGGGAAGGGAGTATCGATAAATATTCAATGCGGTTCAGAGTTTGCGGCGATGAAAACTAGTTGTTTTTCACTCCCTTTCATTGGTCTCGTATTTAGATCTGTATTAAACCAGAAGCCATGGTGATTTTTCCGATATGGAGTTTGCTTGCAACGTCCAAGAGAAAGCGATGGGGCGGGTGGAAAGGGCCCCCACGACACCTCCTCGCTTTTCCCGCTGAACTTGCACACCAAGGGAGAACTCGTGGCCAATCCAAAGATGAGTTGGAGCAAAGATAGAGGCATGTCTTTCATTACACATTTGCCATGAAGTCAGCTCTTCCTTCTACTGATCTAACCATTCCACTTCAGGATCCACCCAACGACGTCCAGTCCCTCCTCGCCCTGTCGTAACTCGGCACTTTTCCGCGACCAGAAGATCAAGCACAAGATTGCAGTGGATGAGTGGAAAGTCTACGCTCAGAGTGACTACAAAAACGAGACTTAGGTCCGAAAAACTTTTTTTTTTTCCCATTGCAGAGTCTGGCGGTGAGGACAATCGAATGGAGTACCGAGGGGCAGGCGGAGGACCAGATCGCCTGCGAGGAGTTGGGATCCTTCGGGTATGTCTTGTTTAGAATACAACATCGATTTTGATTTTGCAGCCGCCACTTCTCCATGGGAAAGGCCGCCCGTTTGCTGTGCGAGGTTTAGATATCATTCTATACACGTGCTCATCTTTAACTGCACCTGCGACGAGCCCTCATGCGGCCTCCGCGGCTTTCTCCGCCACCAGATTATCGAGCACGGACGCCACGTCGAGTACCGCAAATAATATTGTGCCGCGCCACATAACTTGTAAAAGACTTGTGCTGTTTAGCAGACAGCTCTCGTTGTATCTTCGAGGACAAAAGGAATCTGAGGCTACTTGGTCATGGATTCCAACCGAAGTGTGGAAGAAATCAGCCACAAATTCCTTATTAGCTTTGAAGTATGAGAGGTGGAAATCTCGACTAGCGGAACGCGATTTACAAGTTCTCTGGCACTGCACAATAAAAGACTGGCACGTTGAAATGATTCGATGATATACGCTTAAATGAATCTGGGAATGATACATTGAACACAATGACACATTGGGAGCTGCCGAAATTATCCCTCGGGGGCAGTCGAGATGCGTCCATTCTCTCCCTTTCCCTCTCCCTATCTGACAACTTGCTCTCCCTGCAGCGGAACTCCCTTGTAAGAGGATGGCGCCCCAGTTAACGGCCCTCCCAGCCACTCCCTCGTTATCCTCCTGGCAGTCTCAGGGAATGATGACTGTTACTTCACCTCCTTGCTTATTCAATACCTCTAGATTTGTAAACAGTTCCCCCATAACCTCCAGAATGCTGAACATGTCGAAATCGCCAAGATAAAGGAATGTGATGATACAGTGCTGAAATGGAATGAGTAACGACTTAACCGCGCCTAATGGTGGATGCGTCACGGGCTTGAGTCATCTTCTGGAAAGACTTGCCCATTCCTCCGCTATAAAGGTGTTCCCTTTTCCGGCCACACCCTTGGGTTCTTTGTCTGTGGTGGTCGCTAACTGCCTCTTCAACTCGTTAAGTAGTTCCACACGTTTATTCGTCATTGCGGTTTTAGGCTGCATCGGTTTGCTGTGTCTGCTGCAACGATATCCATATCCACCCCACTTTCTGGATATGGTTTGCACATGGCGGCAAACCGGTTGGATTTATGTTCTCTCCTCCTCATCCTTGCCATGGTGGAGCCTTTGGCTGCCCTCCTTTCCCTCTGGAGCGGTTCAGTGTCCTTAGATAAACACAATCAGATATATCTCTGCAGTTCCCTTCCTCTTCTCTCATCATTGATACTACCACCCACTTCCCCACTATGTTTGCCCTGATCTCAACACAGTTCGGGCTACTCATTTCGTTTCTCTTCTCGCTCGTGTCAGCACTAAGCATACGGCAGTTGTTCATGGCCGGAAACACGAAACGACGGGACATTTCGTTGGTTCTCCCTATCGAGTTTGGATAGTGAAAGCTGTCGCTTCTTGACCAGAGAGACTGGAATTGAGGGTGCATATCTGCTCATCAAACGCGAGCGCCGCTTCCAAAGAGTAGATCGAATTGGTGGACACCAATGATCAATCGCAAATTCCCTTTGATTAATGACGAAATTCGCCCACGCGGAAGCTGTCACTCTTGCGCCGGATCGTTTGCGTGTGTGGCGTATATCAGAGGGACTTTGATTAACGTCTAGAGCCAGAAGTCTTATTATTCCCTCCATGTCCTTCGCAAGGTGGCAGTTTGTTCTTACCGCGATAGAGCATTGAATACCATACTAAAGTACCATGGACTTTGACGGTCCCTTCGCCTGTTAATCTTGTCTCTCCATCGGGAATCGCTCACTATTAGGCCCCGACCTCTTTCTTTGTACAAGGGCCACGCCTCAACTATTCTCGCGTAATCTGCATCATCTTCTCTTGGGTTCTTCTTGTTCCTCTTGCCCATTTCCTCATGGTCATGGGTGTGGCCTCCGCTCGCTACAATGGCAGTGATAACTGTCGCTGCAGTGAATTACCGTCATCTGTGGAGTGTGTCCCTGAGGGTCCACTCGGGTGTTCCTTCCACTCCTTCCATTGTCCCCCGCCCCCTCCGCGAACTCGGGAAGCGACTCGCTGTAACCTTAGTCATTTGGCACAATGAGTCAATGGGCTCTGGAATTTTCTGTACACGAAATGCTGCAGGTTAACTCACTCTGTTTATGACTCTTTGAGAAGAGGACAAGTTGGATAGAAGTAAGCGAGGGGAGGAGAGAGGGGAGTCCGCAGGTCGCCCCTCTCCACCTTGTTGTGTTACCTCTTACAACTCTCCTCTCCCTCCAAAGAGGAGCTTCACAACTCGGAACACGTCCTTCCCGGATCCTGTATCATTTTTCGTGTTTCTCTGATCGACCCCTCGCCGACTTTGCGTGTCTTCTCTGCCTCTTTGTAGTCTGTGTGATGTGCATTCATTGGGAAGCACAAATCACAAACATGTGTAGTGCTTGGGGCGAGAGATCACTCGAGGCATTATTTAACATGAGCCCGTCCCTCTCATTCACTGGCACCCATGGTTTGAGGGTGGAGAGATACTATTTCGTTTCTTAACCCCCGCATGTATTCTGCCGCATTTCGAGCGGCGCCGTTCTGTCCAATGTCTCGCGCCCGTTTCCTTCTTCCGGCTCTTTCCAATCACTGACTTCTACAGTTTAGTTTCTGACGGCAGTTTTCTTCTAGTCTTGTTCTCAACTCAATTTCTTCTCCACTCCAATCTAGACTACTCTGGCTGTTCTAGAATAGTTGTGTAGCTCGCTCGAAAGTGTGCGCTCAGTGTACAAAAACGCGACAAGTTTCAACTGATCCAGAAATCAGTACAACTAGAAGAGAACGATGGTGTATATATGCCCCAGTCCTGTGTCTACGTCTCTACAGGAAAGGGATCAGTTGCCTTCCCCTCCCCCTCTCCCTGCCACCCGCTGCGTTCCATTCCCTTGCCCAGGAGGAATTATAGCCACCTTCAACTCCCGCGCGGCTAAGCAAGCACATTCCGCGATGCCTCTCTTCTTTATCTCTCTCATACGTGGCGCCGATCCGTCTGATTGTCAGATTAAAGGCTACCGTAACCCTGGCCGGTCCCTGCTTGGCTCCTAAGCGATTGGGGAACTGATCATCACTCCCTATCACAAGCTGCAATTTCCTTCCTCTCACGTGCAGCTTTGTTCCTTCCTATTTTCTTCCGTCCAGGCGGGGAGTAAGAAAGTTTCTCCCCTGCCCACAGTCTCGGGTCGGCCGATCGGTGGTGTCGTCATTCAGATCTCATCTGCTTCCATTCCAGTTGCCAGTGGATTTACAAGGGAAGAACAGGGATCTCGAAGATAAAGAAGGATTTATGGGTATGGCAGGGAGTTTTCTTCTTTTGCGGCGGGGGAAGAGGGAAGGGGTTCATCCCTCTCCTCAGTCTGCGTGTCTTAAGACGCATTTATTGTAACCATCGAGCAGAAGGCCCCCCCCCCCTGACAAGGCACATCCAGGGGACTGGGGTGCCGTGTTTTTTGCATGTTGGTGTGTCCCACGGCCCCAAACACCAACATATACTTTGTTTGGGGAATCGTCGATTCTAGACCTTTCTAGAACCAAAAATGTGAAAAAAATTCGCTATTCCATAGTACTTGACTCTTTGACATCCCGAAAGATTTTAAATTTTTTTTACGTTTTCGTCCTCAGGGGCAACTTATTTTCATTTTTGGTCCAAGAAAAATCGGCTAAGGGGTCGAATTACGGCGGTTTATAAAAGTGCTTATTCGGAATTTTATGTTTTTCTCGAAAAAAAACCCTACGGTCGTATCTGATTTCTTATGCAAAACGTAGGTTGACGTCTATAGGGTACCACAAAAAAAATTTAGAAAATTTAGAGAGACCCCTTTTTTTGCAAAGTCCATGTGAGTGTTCAAAAACCTCGATTTTATCGAGAAATTGATGCTATACAACTATTTGTAGCTTTTTTCCACGACCATTTGAAACAATCTAAATATGTAAAAGTAGTTTGCATTGAACCCACCTACCACTTCCACACATACAATGTTCGGGGGTTTGCCGAAACTGACTGCCGATTTGAGAGGTAAAGGGGGACCTCATGGATTTTTTTCAACCCATGATACGGGTATCATGGTCCAAATTTTGAAAAAATGAAATGCTTCAAAAACGTCTTTAAACATATTTTTATGTCCATGCGAACATTCCTCAGTCGATTTAACAACACTTTATTTTTGCACATT
>JACMIG010003470.1:0-12175 GCA_014805385.1 Levipalatum texanum | reverse complement strand
TATCGTGGGAGGAGAAATCTCTGCAGTATTGGCGGATTTTGAGCAGACAGGAGCATGAGTCTGGAAAGTGGAGTCCACTCCATCAAATTCTCGTACTCCTGGAATTCCTGTCTGGCGGGTAACTCCAGACAAAGTATTCCATGGAATACTCGACCGGGAAGTAATTCCAGACAGAATATTCCAAGGAGTCATCGATTTGGAGTCGACTCCTTCTGTCTGATCCAGAGTCTACCCAAATTTGGATGGACTCCAAACGAGACCGAATGGAGTGGAAGCAAATGTATTCATTCCATCTACTCGTTTTGCCTACCCTAATAATTAGTATTATCTTCCATTTACAGCTGCTATTCAACTGTTCCCGTTTGTCTCTAAACCCACCGAATTATCTACAACGACGCATGAAAATTTGATCCCCAAGTTCAGCAAAATGGTTGTTAGAATCTTCTCAAAAGTCTAGAACTTACTAATTTGCAAAAAAAGTTTTAAAAATCCTTTTTAAACGATAATATAAAAGAAACACTTCCGAACAATCATACCGTCCTATAGAGAAGTCATCCTTTGAATATATAATACGTACAGTAGAATGGTATAATCAAATAAAGCCAATATCGAAGACCACATCGCTCAACTAGAAAAGCTGCATTTTCATGATAGGGAACGGGATAAACCAATGTCAAATACGAACTCCGTCATTTGGGGATACGAGAATCCGTCTTCAAACGTAGGATTCCTCTTCGAAGAGGGGGTTGTCGATGTTGCAATCGACCAGCGGCGCCATTTCCACTCCCTCCACCTCTGCAGAGAGCTAATAATTGAACGAAGAACGACTAGAAGACCTACCGTAGCGGACTGCTCCGTGGACGGGGATCTCGTTGCGTAACTAAAAAGAGGACCATTGCAAAAGAATATGGAAAGGAATATTTTCAGAGTTATGGGATAGTTTGAGTAATAACGAATGAAGGAGGCGTCGCACCTTTTTGCCAGTCTTCTGAAGCGCGCAGAGGCGGTAGAAGGCGAGTTGGAGGCTGAAAACGACCATCTTTCCATTTCACGTTCAATTCTGTACATGACAAAGACGACGGCCAGCAGCGCGTGCTCCAACAGAATGACAGCGTAGAATTGAGCCATCTGCAACATGTACCGAGAATTTTATTCTTCCCCTTTCCCTACCTTCTTATGCTCGGCCACGAAGTCGTTCTTGAAGTGCACTGATGCACACATCTTCTCAGTGTGGCTGCTGCAAAAAAATGGAAGTAATCTTGATGTTTAATAATATCAAAACAGGCGGTTAAAATACAATTTTCATTTCTTTAAAATAGTTTTTTTTCAACTGACACAATGTCGAAGAAGAACACTGCCACCTCGAGAGCGACCGTGCCGAATGTGACGAGGATGAGAGGGAGAAGGAGGGAGGGACGGCCCTGGGTAGACAAACGATCAGAGATCAAAGATCAAACTTACAATGCGGAGTCCGCGAGCAGCAGCCACAAGAATGTCGACGATCGGATATGCAGCGAGAAACACGACTGAAGTCAGAGGTCAGAAATCAAAGATCGAGACTGACGAAGTTCATATACGGGCCGATCGACGAGGTGGACCATGAGCTTGACGACGTCGCAGTACGCGAAGACGCAAGCGGCCACGATGGCGTACTGAAGACGATCATAGAATGTATGGGCAGCAATTCGATAAAAGTTGCGGACCTAGATAATATGGAATATTCAATACCGTATACCTCTGCAGCCATGTAGAGCTTCATGTGGCGGGCGATGTGGTGACGGAGCGGGCCTGAAAGACGTCTGGAAAGTTACACTAGATCCAATGGCTCCCACTCTCGGCGCAGTGCATGTGGTAGTAGATGTCGATGGAGGGAACGTCGTCGATCCAATTCAGGAGGCGCTCCGTCACCGTCTTCCACATCGGAAATGACATATTGGTAGAGCGATAGCGATAAGGAACCCGGATCGGGGGTTACTGTCAGAAAGCGTGAGCAGCTACATGCAGTATTAGGACAAGATCCCTTGCTTCTGGGCTGAATTGTGGAAAGTGCAGCGAAGACAAAGGGAGAGTTGAGGATGTACATGATGCCTGTTAAAACTAATCTAGAGCATTTGAAGGAAACATTAGAAAAACAGCTTCAGAATATTCGAGTACTCAAAAGGGGCATGGACAGACAGGCGATAATGGAATAGCCTTCTTCATTGGAGGTACCATCTTCCCCAGCGAGTGGAAGGGGAGGATCCTTCCCACTTATGGCGACTCCCCCCATAGGAGGGCATCATTCTCTTTATAGGGGCCGAATCACAACTGAGCCAAGGGTAGAAAACATTGCCCCGCATATGGTCCATTCCAGAGATTGGAGTCGACTGATTTCCACCCCTCTTTTTCTCGCGCCTTTAACGACCCCCACAGCTGCGCAATTCCCCCCAGGTGTCACAGTAGAGGGAGAGAGAGGGCGGATCGAGGAGGGACGAGACTGATAGAGGGAACCTTTTTGCCCGTGTACTTCTCAGTGTGAATGGAATTGGACAGAAAGCACTTCATCATCGACAATACAAATTATGGCAGTGACAAATGTAGAGTTCCGATCAAACTTCGCTCCAATGAAACCTCATACGCAAAACGGCCTCGGATGTCATAATAACAGCGTTTGTCATGGTCCGAGATGACTACAGTGCTCCACCGATGGGTCTTCCTCGAGGGGAGGTTCGCAGAGGCGTCCACCGTGGAGGAGGGGCAGGCAGCGCCACCGTCGAGGACCACTTCCACTTCGACAGCATCGCCTTCTGCAGAGATGCTCTTTGAATAGACCCTCGGATGCCGCGGGGATTTGCTCAAAAAGAATATCCTATACGATGATCCTAGTTATTTTTGAATATCAAAATCTTTTCCACGAACTGCTGAGTGCAGCAGATCATGAAAAAACGGCCATTCGTATTTTCGGGAGACCTAATTCGCCGCTCTTTTCTGCTCGACAACTGTAAACTAGACTTGCCCTTTCCTCGATCCACATGGTCATGACTGCGCGATGAATCGGCGATTGGAGGGAGTGGAGGTCCCACGGGCCACGGACGATGCTCAACGGCCTTTACAGAGTGTCTAATGGGTACCCTACACGATGAGGGAAAGAAGGCGCAGGACGAGTGCGAGCACGACGACGATGAACCCGTGGATAAGCTGAAAGCGACCTAGAGACAAATAAAGATAGCAGTTTATACCTTTTCGAGTTGAATCGAAAACGCGAACATGTCGTGCTGGAGGAACTGCAGGTAGAAGTGGCTACAAAACGGACTGTTATTTACAGAAAAAACGTTCCGAGATAATACACTCCTTGCTCTTCTACAGCGTGTTTTGACATACATACATAGGGCGGGAGAATCCTCCTGAACGCTTTTTCGGCCGGCAATATGTATATATTTTCGATTTAATTTACGAGAACGTGCCGTAGATAGACAATGATGAAGGCAACATCCGTGAGAAGCCTGGCTGATATGAGGAGGCAGAGTGGTAATATCAGCACCGGAAGACCCTGTAGAGATGTCAAATATCAAAAGATCAAAAGATGAAAGATCAAAGATCAATCGTACATAGTGTACTCCCCGCATGGCAGCCACGATGCTGTCGATGAGGATTACAGCATAGCCAAGGATGACGGGAACGAGAGCGACTCCCAGAAATGAAGAGCAGAGGAACGGCAGATACGAGATGAACAAGGCAGCATCGAAGACGGACAGAATGCTCACCACTACGATGGCATACTGAACTTGGCATCATATTCCCACCCGAATCAGAAGGGGTCTATCTGGGAAAACCAAAAGTACCTCGGCAGCCTTGAAGACCTTCCTGTAGGTTATAGCAGGGCCTGAAAAGATAGGCATTTGGGAGGAAGTGATTTTTGATGGCAAACTGTTGAGATCGTGAATGAAGAGGAAGAAATCGTAGTCGGGCTTGGCCACATCGCCGTAGCGCGCGAAGAAGCGCTCTACCAGCGTCTTCCACATCCTGCTGAGAATGAGTGAAGTACCTCCCGGTCCGTCAAATATTTTTCGGAAGTTCTGATCAAAAGTGTTTGGTGCCATGGATTACTGATGGCCTTCGGGAGCTGTTTCCGTAGATGCAAACTGTGAATAGCGAGAGGGTGGAAATGGTTGTGAATCGGAAGTGGTAAATGACTATGACTGAAGAAGAGAGAGGCGAGGACCTCTTTATGGATGTTCAATCACTCTGGAGAATCCCCCAAAGAAAGCCTCGCAGATGGTGTCCGACTCGTCCCTCCCGCCATTCGTGGCCTTTCCTCCTCTTCCACCCGCTTTTTCGTCGCCTTTATGGCCGTGACATTTGGCAGGGATTGCAAGGGTGAATAAGAGGGCTTGATCCCACGAGTATATAGATAGGCGAACCGATAGAACTATTGTGTCGCACCAGAGACAATGTTTCCTTGTCGCTGTATGCTTTGACCTATGTAATCCATTTCCCATGCGATTCAACAAGTAATTCGCAAGTTCCATCACACGTTTATAGTGGTAAAGCCCATATCGGAGTGGAGACCAATGGAAGAAAGCCGAATCCTCGTCTCGAAATCATGCCGCAGGAACACATCTTCCAATCTCCGGCTCCAATCGTTCCCTCTTCAACTGAAAATACTCTCCTATTTACCTGGCCAATTAGATAACTAGCAAGGCTTCCAGGAAAAACTACACATTGACCCACTTGATTGTACTGGACGACGGTGTTGACGAAGAGGACGAGGAGGGCGTAGATGCCGAGAAGAACGAGAGGAGAGGACGGATCGAATGGGAGATCTGGAATCGCGTATTATCAGGGTATTATCGGAGATCCAGAAGAGGTTGCTGATATTCCGTAACTCGACTGTTCTCTCTCCATTGAAAACGTGGGTGCTCTCGTCGTCTGGCAGGTCAGAGACAATGGAGTGAGCATCGCGCTGGTGCTAACAACAACCCACGAGTTTGGATCGCCGATAAGACCCGGTGCGTTCCAATTCTCCCTCCCGGACAGTACCAATGACGAACTGCGAGCTCTCGCAATCTTCCTGTTCAATCCTCGTTTCGTAACCAGTTGAACCACATCGGGTACAAAACCGGGATGGATCAAGATCTATCGCTCTTTCATTCACGGCATTCGGAATTAGAACTATCTGGGTGCCCGACAATAACTTCATGGGAATACTCACCGCTGGAAGACGACATTCGTAGCTTCTCGATTTATGAAGCGCCTGATGTGTCGAGAAAGACGTACTGAAGAAAGTGTCTCGTCTCATTTCTTTCAAATCGATGCGCCCGAGAATCGACATGTCGCGGAAAGTTCGGAATAGTATTGTGATCCAGAAGGCTCACATGCTGAAGAGAGGGCACTATTATGCTAAAAGTCTTTCTAAAATGACGTTATTTTCGAACTGTTCTCTCTCCGTTAAAAACGGGGTTGTTCTCGTCGTTTGACCGGTTAGAGAGAATGTAGAGAGTTCGTATCGGTGATCCAAAAGCTTCAAAGATTCCGCTCCGTACGCTGTTATCTCTCAATGAAAACGGAGTTTTCTGACAAGCTAGAGACAATGGAGAGAGTTTGGTAGGCGCGAAGTGAATAAAGCTGTAGAACTTCCATAATATCTCCATAGCAAACATCAAGACACATGAGAGAGAGGCTATCGCGCTAAGGAATCTCCCCTGGGGGCAGAATCACAAGTCAGATGCTCTCCCCCCTGCGGGCAAAGGGAAAGGGCGCGGAGAAATGATTCATTCGTTGCTCATTCCGATTGAGCGGGCACCTCTTCTTCTTACCCCCGAAAAGTTGTCATAACCAATTCGCAGCTTTATCGCTCGCTTCGAACGGTTGATCGCAAATTGAATTATTATTATACAACAAAATAATGTATTCTAAATCCTATCCCTGCATACACAATACTTGGCAAGAAAGTAATTCCTGTCAATGACGCAATGGGGATCATCTCCATACTGCGAAACGTGCGAGACGGACGCCAGGTCGCCCTCCTCCATCTCAACCACATCGAGCAGCGTCCTGTGGACATCGAAGGGAGTCAGAAGGCGATTGGAGTCTCGGAGGTTCTTCTCAATCTTCTTTCCCCTCTGCGTGGCCTTGAAGGCCTCCGGGAGAGTGATGGAGAAGAAGGGAAGACGCTCCTCCAATTGCCCTTGGTGAGTACTGCGAAGTTGAGCGAAGCGATGACCGTGATCTGAATTTAAATTCGCAAAACAATAAATATTTTTTGACAATATCGATTTTTATCTTCGATCGAAAAAAACAATACCTGCCATGACCACGAGGATGGTGTTGTCCAGTAGGCCATCGGAGTGAAGGCCCGAAAGCCAAGCGGAGAAGTCGCCGTCCATATTACCGATCTAAAAGCGATCGACAGATCAAACATCAATGAACTTCCATACCATGTTGATGTCGTCGTGTGAATAGACGCCGTGATGCATGAGGCCGAATTTGAGGGCATCCGGATGGGAGGAAAGGAAGAGACGAGCGTAGCGAAGCCAGTGCTGAATATTGTCACAATACGTAGAGATGCCAATTTTGCGTTCCGGATAGACTGTCAGTACCAGATATTTCAATGTACATTTCCACAAAACTTATTTGAGTTTATTATCATTTCAGCAAATTCTTTACTTTCTCCGAGATCTCCATTTAACTAATCTAGGGATTTAAAAAGAAACCTCATGTTGTTTATCCTCGCCAATGCAGCGCACGAAGGTCCTCTTGTACCGCTTTTCCATCTGAAAATCTCTTATTCATCGAAATCGATCGGGGGCTACCGCTTGGACGGCAGGTCTCATGTACAGATCCGTCGGCTGCCGAGAGAATCCCTTCAGACGATAGTTGAACATCCCTGATGTTAGACATAACATTTATTGAGCATAAATACTTGTTGGAGCTTTATGAGCACGATGTCATTATACCCAATATGTCGAAAATTGTTCGATTGGATTGCGTCTGAATTTTGGAAATTCGAAACACTACCGTATGACGCATCGTCCTCGGCGAAGAGGGTGATATAGCCAGATTCTACAAATGAGCATACATTCAAAGATAAGATAATGAACGAACCAGAGAAGTTGTTCCACACCATGGGGTAGACCTTATCCAAAGGCTGCGCATCCTTGAATCGCTTCCTACAATATACTATAGTTATAAACTTGAATAAACGTGGTGTAATCGGAACCGTCGTTAAATGACACACGACGACGTTTACTACACAACGATACCTCGTCAAGGGCAGCTCCTCCTCAGTCTTCCCCGTTAGGATGGGAATAAAGGCCTGCGGCGTCCCATCCCCCACGATATTGTAGCCTGTCAATTGTGGTGTATTGGTATGAGGCGCTGCTCACGCCCATTAGGTCGCGAGTTCAAGCCCCCGCCACCGTACCATTGAGAACTACGGCTCCGAGGGTCTTCTCCAGCACCTCGACTGACTTGGGAAGCTTGCGGCGGAATGTCATTTGGCTCATGGAATCGAACGACATCATGAGAACATTTAATCCGAGTCCTTCAATAATTGAATGATCATTGATCTCCAATAAACTCTCGAACCTTTCTTACCCGACTTCTCCTGTCGTTTCTTGGCCGCATCGACTATTTCATTGGAGAGTTGCGGAGCAATTAGAAAAGTGCTCCTGTAAATATCGTTTTAGTTTTTTCTTTGGAAAAAGACTACCATGTCTTCTGGTCACTCATGCACTCCACGTCGACGCTTTCAAAAGGCAGAGCATCGCCGTTGGAGATGCTCTAATTTAGAAGATTCCTTCTTGTCAGGAGGAAACACGCACCTTCCACTCTCCGAGCGAGTGCTCGTCATCGTCCTTTCCTCGGATGATTGAGCGCACTTTGCATGTCGCTCCCTCTCTGAAAAAGTTCGCTGCATTTCAAACGATTTGACCCCCAGGATTCGGCTCATTCAAAATCTCAACATCCCTTCCTAAGCCTCGAGTTTATTGTCTCAAAATCTCAAAACAAATTATGCACAAATTCTTCACTTGAGAATCCTGAAGCGTCCTTTTCCATCGAGATCTGATATGTTCTTGGCGGCATTGCCGCAGTGGAACGGGGTATCTTTGAAGAAGTGGACGACCTGATAAATAAGATTATTTGGGCAGAAAAAGAAGCAATGAGCCAAACGCAGTAATGTGCTCGCTAATGTATTTACCTCAGATCCATTGATATCCAGCTGCGGAATATGGCATTCCTGAAATTTGCGAATTTTCAAAACAATAAGAACGATGCTCACTTCAACATTGTCATTTTGCTTCGTCCTTGTCGATTCCGACTTGCGCGATCCATCGTCAGACCCGATTACAATAACTTTCAACGGTCGAATTTGGTCGAAGCGGTTCAATGTAGGATTGAGTTTGAAAACATTTGGAAGAAACTGAAAGGTACCTATCTTACCGTTTTTAAAATAATGGAGGAAATGACTTACTATCACAATAAACACACAGAGTACGAGCAGAATTCTGCATAGGATCTTCCGCTGAAGTCGAGGCCGCATGAAGAATTTATACAGTGCTGAAGGCTAATATGGGTAGCACAGTCTCCTAAGAAACGTTAGCTCAAAACAACACGAAAACGAGACAGTTTTGATCAAAGATAGACAGATTGGTCAAAAAGTTGTTTGGAGACAGCGCCGCCCAACTGCAGGTTCCCATTGAAGATTGGAAGGACTGGGAAACTGCACTGTAGTGTGAGACTTCCCGGAACACTATCCGGTTATACAGCTGTGATATCCGATATATAATTTATCAAGTTTATCGTCTACGCAAAAACACGTCATTAGTTCTATCATCTAAGTAAGTGTGGTTCTCCGTCTGTTGACAGGAGGAGGAGTCGAGATCTTGGTAATACTACTGGAGGTCACGATTCTATTCGTCTCTGCGTGTCTCCGAAGGAGGAATCGCTGGAAGGGCGGGACGGCGACTGCCATGGAGATCGTGTTGACGGGAGACTGCACGCACAGGAAGATGATACCGTAGTGGGAGAGCACTCAAAATCATTATTTGTTGAATAAATATAATAATAATATTTAGCGTTCATCAAAATTTCTCCCAAACATGTGGATAAGTTGTAAAAACAAAGTTGTCTGATATCAAGATTCCGACAGAAGAAAGCAGGTCCCACACTGAAAGTCGAAGGCGACTTCGCTGAATTGAATGATGAAAGCAGCGACGAATACGACAGCACCAACGACGACCATCGGCAACATCAACTGGACATACAGCGAGCGGATGAACATCCTAGAATTGTCAGACAACCGATTTTCATTAGTTTTAGTTCCTTTTTCGACTTTTTTTAAAATGGGACTTTGTATGATACTTTGCGAACCTGTGCATTCTGAGCGTCGTCTTGCTCATGAAGGAGCGCTGTCGTTGGAGGATCTGAGCAGGTCTCCTCATTATTTTCTAACTGCTCGCCAAACCCAGTAGATCCTCAGGAACACGCCTACGAACGATGCCGTGAACAAGAGGAAGATGATCACGAAGTGTGTCATGCCGATGATGGCGAAGATGTAGTTGTCCACCTAAACAAAAGTTACATGTTCAGGGCGGGGATCGAACTCCCATAATCGAAAACATGGGCCTGGCACACAACCACTGCGCCACCAACCTTGGCAAAATAGAGGAAGGCCCTCTTGTCGAGAATAAAGGTTACTTCGGGAGCTGCATCGAGGATATACTCGGCGACCAGATCGTTAGGAGGGTACTGCCACAAGACCACTCCTGAACTGTAAAAAAAAGATATTTCGATAAAGACACCGCAAACTTCTGATATTGTATTATAAGATAGTCGATGTGACACAAAGTCACTGTATTTTTATTGGGAAATCCATGAAACAAATAAACTTACGACAGGAACGAGTTTACTGCGCAGAGTATTGCAGTGGCGTAGATGTATTGGAGAACGCGACCCTTCTTCAGACCTGTCCCTTCCTCGAGTACGTAGAGGCGGTAGAGGAAAGAGAGCAGGAGAGAGGTGCAACGAGCGAACATTATTGTTATAACGCAAGCCTGTAAGTGTATGAGGGATTGCACTCAGAAAAAATCTGCTAATCATGAATTTCAAGGATTAATCTGCCACATTTGGAAGAAATTTTGAAGTTCTTTCAAATGTGGCAGATTAATCCTTGAAATTGCCTCATGAAATGGCAGATTTTTTTCTGTGTGTGCTTGTGGCGATATTTCCTTACAATTAGTGCATTTATCTCATCTGATGTACTATGTCACGTACCAGAAGATACGCCAGGGATCGAGGGTGGAATGTGAGCAGCCCATCGGCCCAACACGCAATGTGAGGCAACAGTGGATAAGGCGCAGTGAGGACGGCGATGTGGACGTCCATTACGACGCTGACGAACTGAAAGTTTATATGATACTAACAATAAGATAACACTTTTTCCACCCCCTTAGGTTACTGTCAAGATCAGATGAATGCAAAGCTATATTGTCGATAACGTATGTGCATTTTTTGCCACGAATTCGAAGGTCGTAGCATTCTCGACAGCACCCCTTCTTGCTGTGCTATTGAATAACGGTGAATTGAGCTAGTGCTTACCGTAACTCCAAGAATGTACCACTTGTAAGGACCGATGCTGGATTGGTGTCGAGTCTGCAGGTGGTGTCCCTTTACCCAAATCAAGGACTAAATAACCGTGTAGATGTAGATAGGAACAATTGGAGCGGTGGCGAGGGAAAAGACTCCGGCGCCTATCATAACGCCGTGGAGGACGTTCTCATGGGTAGTCGGAGTGAAGTTACGCATACTAAATACAGCATTAAAATGAAACAATAAAAGTACTGTACGTCATCACGTTTTCTGCAACCGCAACATGAAAGTAATTTGTAATCTAAAGGGTAAGAAAAGGGAGGTGAGCCGGCAACGACTCGTCCAAAACGATTCGGAGAAAGAAGCGAGACCAAAAGTTTACCTTTGACCATTCAAAGAGACACGGAGTGCTTATTATCTTACATGTTAGCCCAGTCTTGTTAGTCCAGTGGGTTGCCAATTTACGACTCAAGAATTCAACGTTGAAAAATACATGTGCAAAAGTATGCTAATACAGAAGAGAACGTTCGCTAAGCACAGTACGATCTTTGACAGCCATGTCGACTCCGACAATACACAGTTAACGGCTTCGCGGGAACAAAATGAGCACCTTGAGGAGCTCGGTTCATACACGGCAATCAACTTCGGGTGATTGACAAAACAAAAAAGTGTCCCAGGGGGAAAGCATGCGTGCTTGCGATAAATATCATAAAGAACGGCCTCGGTGCATCGCAGGAAAAGTCATCAATGGCGTTCATGAGAACACTGCTCAATGCTCAGAAATCAAGTTTGATGAAAATTATTATAATTTACTTCTATACCTCGGAATAGAGAACAATACTGTGACGATGATGGCAATAACTTACATGGTCTCTGCAGCTGGGCACCTGATGCTCGTAAACCTCGAAGAGTTATTTATGAAAAGAATACTGGGTGATCAATGCATTTTATTCCAGTTCTACATGTGTCTAGGTGATCGTCCAGTTGTGTCTATTTGCGTCCACTTGCATCTAGTTTCGTCCGGTTGCGACCGCCTGCACATCCAGTTTGGTCCAGTTGCGTCCATGTGCGGACATGGACGATGCCGGGAGTGTCCATGTCCGCACCTGGACACAATTTGACGTGCTGGTGGACGCAACTGGCCGAAACTAGACGCAAGTAGACGCAACTAAATAGCCACAACTGGACGGCAGGTGGTCCAAACTAAACAGGCACGTGGACTAAACTGGACATATCAGGTGGACGAATATACACATCCACCTGGACATCCGTAATGAAGAGGTAGCAAGCAAATTTGAAAAAATTGTTTCGGACAAAGATATTTGTGGGCTGGAATATCAGGATCCTCTCAAGCATTTACCTCAGTCGGATGAAAATGTTTTTGGCTTTGGGTGGCAAGAAGTTGTGATTGTTTTTCTCCAGTTATTCGAGGACGCGAGGTTATGAGGAATTCCACTCTCTCCCTCTCCCTTCACGTTCGCCAGCTGTCTCTGCCCCTGACTGATTGGCCTCATTGCCGCAGGGCAAGAGTGGATCACACCCCACCCATGACTGCCCCCTCCCGTCTTACTCCTCTCCCCTCCCCCACTCCCCCTCCCCCACTCTT
>JACMIG010003469.1:0-12176 GCA_014805385.1 Levipalatum texanum | reverse complement strand
ATCTAGAATTTCGAGACGAAAGGTGATTGTCTCGATAGGTGATCGCTGATCGAATGATCGAAGGAGGTCATTCTGTCTAGGTGATCTTTCGTTCCAGACGTTCCCAATCACCTGATCTGTGAAATGACCTATTTTGCCAACACTAGAGATATGGGATGCATGCATTTCTGCGAATTGCGAATCTGGTTGAGATCGCGGATTGGTGAGAGCACTCCGAGTTTATCACTAACGCGATCATTCGGTCTCAATCAATCGGAAACATTCGTTCAACGTGCCGCGTCTACGATGGGCCCTCGTTCGGAGTCGCTGAAGCGGCATGCGTGCGACGAATGCGGCAAGTGTTTCACATGGCAGAGCGAGTTGGTGGTGCGTTGAGTTCTTGCTAAAAGTAACTGCATATTCTATTATGCATCTTTCTAGAGACATCTAAGAGTTCATACTGGTGAAAGGCCTCCGTCAGGAATGCCCAAGCGACATGCTTGTGGCGAATGTGGCCAGTGCTTTTCCCGTCCGAGCGACCTGGTGGTGCTTTTGACCATTGCCGAAGTAGAAATGACACTTTCTTTTTTCAGAGGCATCATCGTACGCACACAGGCGAGAAGACTTTCAAATGCAACGAGTGCGGCAAATGTTTTTCGGATAAAAAGAATTTCACAGTTTATTTCCGTTGAATTTGAAGACTTAGTTTTTTTTGGTTTAGGTCCATCAACGAACACATACAGGAGAAAAGCCCTACAAGTGCTGCGAGTGTGGAATGCGATGCACCAATTCATCTCATCTGAATGTATGACTATTACCCTTTTCTTCACCGACATTTGGCTTACAAAAGTTCTTCAGAGGCACCGAAAAACCCACACTGGCGAAAAGTCATTCAAATGCAAAGAGTGTGGAAAATACTTCGCCCAAGCTTCGCAACGCCAGGTGATTACTAGGAATGGCTTCAGACGCGTATTGTAAAAAAAAATTCAGCGACTTTTTCAAACCATGTTGAATCATGTTCCCAAAATGTGCAAAAATGAATTGGTTCAAAGACGTCATTACACATCTTTTTATGACCGTGCGAACCTTCCTTCGTGCCGCGGCCGCGTCGTGCCGCGGCGGGAATGAATAATAGACGAGCGAATTGTCCCATTCCCCCCACAGACTGTCGCAATTGAGCCAAAGCGCGCGTCTATTATGGATTCCCACCGCGCGCACAATGTCGTTTCGCTATTTTCGATGATTTAGATAAACCTAATTATTCGATCTCTTTCGAATGCGCATAGCTTCGATTGGCCACATTAGGTCCACCGACTTCCCTGGATAGTCGATTTAGCGACACTTCATAACCATGTGCACATTCCGTTGCCAATTTCACATAAAGAAGGACTGGGAAGAACTTTTTGGCAAATTTGCAGTCTTAATGAGAGCGCATTTCTCAAGACATCGTAGCATTTCCATACGTCTACGTCTGGACAAATGCACTCCCATCAAGACTGGCAATTTGCCAAGAAGTTCTTCCCAGTCCTTCTTTATGCCCCTCCTCTAGTGATTACAATACTTCACCATTTTAATATGTGATATTTCTAACTAGTTGGCAAAACCATCTTAATTGTTCACAGCGCGAACAAAATTATTTGCAAAGATCCTTAAAGAAGGACTCCGGGCACTTTTGGACCCCCTCTTTTTAGTAATTTAGTCGAAAGAGCTCGAAAAAAGCTGTCGAATGATACCAAAATCATAATTCACAGACGAAACTTTCACAATCTAATAAGCGAAACAAAAAGGTGACACCATGCCAAGTTCAATCAAATTCAATCCCGATCGTTGCGGGACCAAATAAAATGAAATCTGGAACGGTGCCAAATGTGATAAATCGAGTTTTTCGCGTTTGTTAGCGACATTTTTTGTGATTTTTTTATTAGAATATTTTTTAAAAACTCGAAAGCATAGCCCGAAACTGCAGAAATGTAATGAAACGTTCAAATTACGCGAATAACAATTTTGGCACAGTGCCAAAAAACAATTAAGCAATTTTGCCTTTTTTTAAATCAAGGAATCATCTATGGTGGTTGATTTTTATATCATTCGACAGCATTTTTCGAGCACTGTCAGATGAAAATGAAAACGAAGAATCGAAAAGTGCTCGGAGTCCTTGTTTAAGACACCGAGTCATTCAATGTTGCAAATATTGCCATAACAGACTCACATGCAAGCACATACTGGAGAAAAACCATACGAATGCACAGAATGCGGCGAGAAATTTGCACGGCTTTCGACTTGTCGGGTAGGTTCAAAATCAGATCGGTGAATAACATTGACTAGTTCAGTTTCACATGATGCTGCATACCGGAGAGAGAAAGTATCGATGCCCGGATTGTGGCAAGAGCTTCAAAGTGATGCATGAACTAAAGGTTATCATCTGCGTTTCAAGCTGCAAATTTGAACTATCAGAGTCATTATCGAACACACACTCGAGAGAAGCCATATGAATGCAAGGAGTGCGGCCAGAAATTTTCGCATGCATGCAATCGCAATGTATGTTCAGTTCAGATGAAAGTTTATCATCAAGTCGAGTAGCATGAAAGACTCTTGTAATGAAGTAAATGTCAGAGGCATATGCACGCAGTACATAAGATGGCAGTAAATCATGATGCTGAAAACAAGCAGGAAGTCATGGAAGACCAATGATGGCTACTCATTTGGCAGTGTTCGTTATGCCTCCATTCTGTTGCTGTGTCGATAAACATTCACTCAATTCAACTGTGAGGCACGAAAGGCCTTGAAGGCATTCACTTTTCCTGTCACATGTGCAAGGAACGTTGTTCCAACACTCAATTCTGGCACTTTCCGCGTTTGAATTGAAAGCTGCTTACAAAGCTGTAACGGGGAGGAGTTTTGAAGGAAGACGAAAAAAGAAAAAGAGCTATCAGATCAAATGTTGAAGTACCCTGTTCTCTCATTCTAAACTTATCGGTGGTAAGGCACTTCTTCGTTCCATACAGCAGTGATTTTTTAGCAGTCTTTTTCCTAGCCAGGCAACTCAATTCGGCCTTATGGAATGTTCTAGTGTGCCTTTCTCAATCGCACAGCGGATGTCCCATGGTAAACATGAAATGATGCTCATTAGGCTAGACACACACACCAACAAGCAGGAAGTCGGGGAAGAGTGGTGATTGCAACAGTGTTAGCAACGTTCATTATGTTTATTGATTCTATCGTCTATGTGTGGATAAAATTCGATGATTGCAAAAGTGTGGAATGATAGGGCAGGACAATCATTTCTCCAATCACACGTGCAAAGCATTTTGACTTATTTCACCTACTTGGGGGGAGCCGTAGAGTGCTGCTTAGCTGATAAAACGGAAAGAAGATCGCACGTAAAAAGGAAAAGAGCCCCCTGATCAAATTTGAACTCGGTCTCTTCGATAGCATGGGACGTCTTCGAAATCACATCGATAGCATGGGACGTCTTCGAAATCAAGATTTCAAAGTCTAGATGGATCGGGGTTAATGTTTCCATTAAAATTCACTGTTTTCAAAAGGAGGCATTCAATCCCCCTGATATCGTAGATGATGCTTTTCATGTATGTAGTTGGAGGAGCCATGAACTTGAGTCAGATTAGAAAGCCGCAGATTAAATGCGTGCATAGTCAGCTATTTTTCCGGGCACTTGAATCCGTTGCTTTTTGGTGCTAATGGTAACGTTATTTTTGGCTAAAGAAATTTCACTTCACCTCATTCACTTCTATTGTGCTGATGGAATTCTAAATTCCCGTTCCGCTAACGAAAATTTCGCCTCCCTTATCTCAGCTCTAACAAGGAATCTGGATGATTTCTTAGATTCCTCTGGTTGAATCCATGGCCTGGTGGCTTGCAGAATTTCAGCCTCTGATTCCATTTCTCCTCAAAGATACAAACATAACTGTCTTCTAACGAGCACAAGTCTCTTAGAATTCCTGTGATGCTTCACAATACCTCATATGAGTCCGTTCGCGTAAGGATCGACCAGCTAGGCGAACAATGCAAAAACCTTGACCAGCGGGGTTCATATGTTGGATACCCCCTTATCGTGGTCGAAAATTGAGAGTAAAAAAATTTTTCTGTACAAAATACAGTTGATATATTTCTTATGCTAAATTTGATATCTTCTGAGCTTAGCGGGCACGTTTCCAATGACATTTTAACTTTCGATTTTCGACCATGATACCCATGGTTCGAAATGGTTCGAAAAATCATGGTTCGAAAAAATTCAATGAGGTCCCCCCTTACCTTCGAAAAAGTCAAAAAATGAATATGCCGGAAACTGTCCAAAATATGTTTATGCATCATTTTGTGCCCAACTGTGCACTTCAAACGGTGTAAGAAGGAGAAAAGGATTTCTCGATTTTATACCATGATACGGGTATCATGGTTCGAAATATTGACTCCAAGGTGCTGCCGATGACCCTAGGATTTCATGTGCGGAAATTGTTGAGAGGTACACTCAAAATAAAAATATTGTTTTTACCCCCCTTCACATGTCATTCCTGGGATATTATACGTCAAAATAGCTCCAAAATGAACATCTTCCGAGTTTTAACCCCTTGACGGGAAGCGTACCCCTTCAATTTCTTGACGGCTAAGATCAGTATCACACATGTGTTCAGTGTGCAAAAATTCCCAGGGTACTCTTTCAATATATCCGAGAAATATGTCATCTAATATTTTTCCTTTGAAAATCTCTCTAACTCCTACCTTAACCCGACGCCAAACGGCATAATGCTCGATAGTACAAGGACATGATCGGATATTTTCCACTTTTTATATTTTTCAATTTGGCTAAGTGGCTGCTGAGTTACAGGCAATAACGTCGATTCCGGACCATGCGATAGGTCAAAAGTACCCTTACTTCGGATGAACGCTGCTCGGGTACCCGTAGATGATGAGGGACGATCTATGGTGCATTCAAATTCTCAACACCTAGGGTCACTACATCCAACATATGAACCCCGCTGGTCAAGGTTTTTGCATTGTTCGCTGGGCTGGCGAATCTGGTCGATCCTTACGCGAACGGACTCATATCCATTTCAAATCAGCACGGGCATCTCAAGAAAGACTACCAGAAAAATCATGGAGGTGCGACAATGGCCCTTCTGTTCTCATCATTTTGGCTGGTCTGTATGAATTTCTGCGAATTGCGAATTCAGACGAGATCGCAGCTTGGTGAGAGTGCTGCGATTTCATCACCCACGCGATCATTCAGACTCACTCAATCATTCTGAAATATTCGTTCACCCGCGTCACGATGAGCCGTCGTTCCGGGTCGCAGAAAAGGCATGCTTGTGACGAATGCGGCAAGTCGCTCAGCAGTCCAAGCCACTTGATAGTGCGTTTGACTGTCCCCTAAAGTACCAATTCGGCATATTTCCAGATACATCGACGAATTCACACTGGTGAAAGACCGTTTCAATGCAAAGAGTGTGGGATGACATTCAAAAGGGCCACCCATCTTGCTGTGAGTCGGGTTTTCAATGGAGTCTTTACGAAACCGAAGAAATTGGATTTTATGTTCCAGATACACAATCGCACTCATACTGGGGATAAACCATACAAATGCAACAACTGCGGCAAATGCTTTTACGATAAATCAGTTCTAACTGTTGAATTCTGTTCATTCTGAACCGAACGATAAATTCTCATGTAGGTGCACCGCAGAACGCATAATGGAGAAAGGCCATTCAAGTGCAACGAGTGTGGTATGCAGTTCACCACTTCATCTAAGCTCTCTGTAAGATTTCTTTCTTGTCAAACGATGTTGCTTCAGAGGCACATACAAACCCACACAGGGGAGAAGCCATTCAAATGCGACGAGTGCGGTAAATGCTTTTCCCAGTCGTCGAAAAGCAAGGTGCTTGACACAAAATCACACAGCAAAAATAACATTATAGGATCACATGCGCACTCACATCGGATTGAAAATTCACCGATGCCCATTATGTGACAATACATTCGGGTTACAGATTACACTAAAGGCAACCACTATTAAATAAGTTAAAATACAACAACATCAGCGTCACTTGCACACGCACACTGGAGAGAAGCCATATGAATGCGTGGAATGCGGCGAGAAATTCGCACATAAGTCAAGTTACCGGGTAGGCTCGTAAAGTGCTGAATAACATTGAATAGTTTCAGAGGCACATGATGCTGCATACCGGAGAAACAAGATATGGATGTACGAAATGTAGCAAGCGCTTCAGAGTGTTGGAACATCTAAATGTTAATCGTTGGCGTTTCAAGCTGCAAATTGGCATTTTCAGTGCCATAATCGAACGCATACTGGGGAGAAGCCCTTCGAATGCGAGGAATGCGGCCGGAAATTTTCGCACGCAAGCCATTGCAATGTATGAAGATGAATGCTTATCAAAATGGCCGAGAACTATGACCGACCATTGCAACCCATGCAATTTCAGAGACACGTGTACGCAGTCCACAAGAAGGCCGCAAATAATGGAGTTAAAATAAATCACGAAGTCATGGACGAGTAATGATGTCTGTCTTTTGTTGTTGCCATTTCGAAAAAGTCTGTTGTTGTTGTGTTGATAAATATTGACACAGAATATTACATTGAATGCTCAAGTTTGTCGCTTACTTGGAAGAGCTGCTTAGATACTACAATGGGAGGAAAATCGAGAGCTAGAGATAAACAGGAGACATATCCCAGATCAAATGTTAACTATTAGATTGGGTCATGTATTCCACCATGTACTTAGGCTCCGCGAACCCCATTCGTGCAGGATAGCTCCCAAAGCTATGCATCCAGTGCAGTATTCGTAACACATGATGCGGTTTATATCCGTGCACGGGTCATCCAAACCACAGTTCATGGAGAAATTGATAGATGATATCGGTAGCAATGCACGCTTTCGAAGAGTAGGTACGTATGTGAAGACTAAAGAGAGAAGACTGTCGGCACATGGTAAAGGACAGACTGGTGTGGACAAAGTTGTTTCTACATTAATCGTTGAACTGCGGACTGCGTGGAAATCGGTCTGATCGAATATCGAGTTTTGTTGTCAACACAGCTTCGCTACAACGGCGATTGCAGTCTTTCTAACATCAAAAAAATCCGAGATATTCGTTCGCTTCATTGCGGAGGGTTGTAGCCTAGAAAAAATTCGCCTTGAAGAAAACATTCAAGGAGGCGATATTCGCAGTTCGGTGCTATTGTCCTGCGAATTTTTCTGGCGCGATCCCACCGACACACTCTATCAATCCGAGATATTCGTTCGCTCTGCCACCTGTGCGATGACCCCTCCTAAGGGATCACTGAAGCGGCATGTATGTGACGAATGTGGCAAGCAATTCTTACGTCAAAGCAATCTGGCTGTTCGTTTTTAGTGTCTCATAAATTGAAATAACACATTCTTTCAGATACATCAACGAACTCACACTGGTGTAAGGCCGTTTATATGCAAAGAGTGCGGAATAGCCTTCAGTACCCTGAGCAACCTTGGGGTGAGGCTTTCAAGGGTTTCTCATGCTCGTTTGACCTTTCAAGAAATCATTTAAATTAATTCTCCATTTTAGAGACACCATCGCGCTCACACTGGAGAGAAGCCATACGAATGTAACGAATGCGGCAAATGCTTTTACGGCAAATCAGATGAAATTGTTGGTTTAACTTACATACATGCGAACCGATCAAAAATACACATTTAGGTGCACCGCAGAACGCATACAGGAGAAAAGCCATTCAAGTGCGATGAGTGCGGCAAATGCTTCTCTCAAGCTTCACATTGCAGGGTAAAATTGTCAATTTATGTACATGAAAAAGTCCATATTCCAGCTCCACATACGTACCCACATCGGATTAAAAATTCATCAATGTCCATTGTGTCACAAGACATTCAGTTCACCATATATCTTGAAGGCACCGACCCATTAAAAAATTACAAATGTTATAATTACAGATCCACATTCGTACGCACACTGGAGAGAAGCCATACGAATGCTTGGAATGCGGCGATAAATTTGCGCAGACGCCGAATCTCCGGGTAGCCCAATAATCGTAGTATAACATTCAATAATTTCAGGATCACATGATGCTGCATACCGGAGAGAGAAAGTATCGATGCCCGCACTGTAGCAAGAGCTTCAGATTGTCGCACGACCTGAAGGTTTTCATCTGCATTTCATGCTGCAAATTTTCATTATCAGAGCCATTATCGAACACACACTGGAGAGAAGCCCTTCGAATGCGAAGGATGCGGTCACAAATTTACTCAAGCAGGCAGTCGCAAAGTATGTTTGGTTCTTCTATACTCTTAATCGTCATACCCATCTAGTGAAATTCTTCAAATTTCAGAAACATAAATGCGCAGAAAAGAGCAAGAAGGCTAAGAATAATGATGCTGAAATCAAGCAGGAATTCGTTGAAGAATCATGTTGGCAACGCATGCAGCTGCGTTCATTACGTCTATCTTTTGTTGATGATGCGTCGATAAACTTCATTCGCTGTTTGAAACGGGAGACAAGAGAGAGCGAGGCGACAATCTCTCCTCCACTCACAATGCAAAGAACGACTCACTCGATTATGAAGGCTACCATCAACTTGGAGTAACCATCAGCATGAGCCACAGCTGAGAGTAGTAGATGAAGTGCGTTTGAAGCGCCGCTCGTTAGTGCTCGAGAATAGTAGAGGTAATGTATTTTGATAACAGATCCGAATATGGAGGACCCTCGAGATAGGAACGAGAAGGGTATAATACCAGCCGTCTCTACGAGCCACGCCTCATGACACAACGAGAAATGCTACTGAGGACGCGTTTATGGCCATTTTGTACTCGTCCTTCCCTGATCGATTGGGTATAAATAGGTTTGAAATTGTCGATATGCGAGTTCGGTCGCGCTCGCAGCTTCGCGCGAGGGTCGAATGTGCACTTCTTACTGGATCTCTTGGGCACATTCAATCAATCGGGAACATTCGTACATCTTGCGGCGTCATCCATGAGCCCTCCCGCCGGGTCGCTAAAGCGCTACTATTGTGACGAATGCGGGAAGATCTTCTCACATCCGAGCGACCTGGTGGTATGTCTGACTGTCCCCGAAGTGTAAATTCCAGTCTTCCAGAGACATCTGCGAATTCACACTGGTGAAAGACCGTTTAAATGTAAAGAGTGTGGGATGGATTTCACCTCGGCCGCAAACCTCAAAGAAAGGCCGTAGTCAAGGCAAATATTATGGGAGTCCACAACATTGCCAAAAAATCGTTCCGCACTTATTTCCTGCGGTTAGCGAACGTTCCGATGTCCGCGCTCGCGCGGCCCGAGGGACGTGATTTTGCGCTTCCGTGAAGCGTGAGGTGCGCTTTTTGGGCAAACGCTTGCCGAGGTACTGCGACACAAACGCGACGGGTTGGGAAGGGAAAGAGGAATTGAGGGAAAGGTGCGAAATTCCTCTCCCTTGCCAAACCGGCGCGTTTGTGTCGCAGTACCTCTACAAGCGTTTGCCCAAAAAGCGCACCTCACGGAAGCGCAAAATCGCATCCCTCACCAACGAATTCACACTGGTGAACGGCCGTTCGAATGTAAAGAGTGCGGGATGGCCTTCTCAACGGCAGCACACCTCGTGGTCAGTAACGGGACCCAGTTGACTGTTCAAGAAATCATTTCAATTTCATTACATTTTTCAGAAGCACCATCGCTCTCACACTGGAGAGAAACCATATCAGTGCAACGACTGCGGCAAATCCTTTTCGCATACATTTTATCTCAATGTTGGTTGTCGTTCGCACCGAATATTACTTTGTGGAAACACGGCTCCTTTTTCTTCTACAGAACCACCGTCGCATTCACACTGGCGAGAAACCGTTCAAATGCAACGAGTGTGGCAAACCATTTTCGACAAAATCAAATCTCAATGTTAGTGGCAGAAAATGTGAATCATTATTTTCATAGATGCATGCAGAAATACATACTGGAGAAAAGCCATTCAAATGCGACGAGTGCGGTCAATGCTTCTCGCAATCTTCGAAACGCAGGGTATTACATAAAATTACATGCAGGAAAAAAGAATACAACCGGAGAGAAAAATGTCACATTCCAGGATCACATGCGCTCTCACGTCGGATTGAAATTCCATAAATGTCCAATGTGTGACATCTCATTCAGCAGGCCAGCTAGCCTAAAGGCGATGACCCATTCAATAATAGAGAAATATCGCGAATACAGAACCACTTGCGTAGGCACACTGGAGAGAAGCCATATGAATGCGTGGAATGCGGAGAGAAATTCGCGCAGATGGCGCATCTCCGAGTAGGCTAACACATTAAAACAGTCCATTGATTCAGTTTCACATGATGCTGCATACCGGAGAGAGAAAGTTTCGATGCATTCACTGTGACAAGTCTTTCAGAGCCTTCTACGAACTAAAGGTTTTCATAGCTTCATAGATTGCAAACATTTATTATCAGAGTCATTATCGAACACACACTGGTGAAAAGTCCTTTGAATGCGAGGACTGCGGCAAATACTTTTCGCAAGCAAACAATCGTAAAGTATGCGCAGTATATGATGTATTTCTGTGATCGTGTCCGATTGCGCCCAATCATTGAAATGCATTCAATTTCAGAGGCACAAGTGTGCAGTTCGCAGGACGAAGACTGTTAACAATCATATTGGAATCAAGCAGGAATTTGTGGAGGAATAATGAAGACTACACCTTGGCAGTATGAATTTGTTTATACATATTTTGTTGTTGATGTGCAGATATTATGGGAGTCCACAACATTGCGAAAAAAACGTTCCGCACTTATTTGCTGCGGTTAGCGAACGTTCCGATGTTCGCGCTCGCGCGACCCTAGGGACGCGATTTCGCGCTTCCGGGAAGCGTGTGGTGCGCTATTTGGGCAAACGGTTGCAGAGGAACTGCGACACAACTCTGGTCCGGCCGCCTCGCGAGGTACCCCTCGAAAATGAGACGGGGTGTCTCAGGTGGCTCCTCGCGAGGTTTGGGCATTTTAAGGGGGCTGGCCCCGCGGGGTGCCTCGTAATTGATGCAGGGCACCTCGCGAGGACAGAGGCTTGTTGTTTCGCGGGGTCCCTCGCGAGATTTGTTGTTGCACTGCGTATTTAGAAAAAGAAATAGCGAATGAATATCGTTTACAACAAGGCAGTGCATTGATACAAATCAAACTGAATTTCATGACGCCAACAACGAACAACTCACGGAAATTTAGCAATACACTACAGATCTCGATACGGAAAAATATAAAACATATATAGTTTTGCTGCATATATGTAATCAGATCAACTCTACAATGTAAAATAATAAGACTCATCTTGAACGATGTTTCCCTGCAGTTGAGGATGTCGAACGTCTTCTTTTCCCTGCATTCTCCTTGGTGGCGAGCAAGCTTGTCCAGACAACGCAGTAGTCAGTCACCAGTGACACTGTAAGAAAACAAAATTGTACAAAACGGAAGGAATGTCACCCTTTTGACTCGAGTGAGGAAGTGTCTTGCAAGATGAAGCTCCCGCCTTCCAGAGAACAAGCTCATCCTTTGCCAGACGCCGCGTGTTGTCGAGTGCCTAGCATTGATCACACTCCGTACTTCTGTAATAATATTGATTAGAACAAATAATTGTCATTTTATATAGTATCTACTACTATATAAAAGGCTAGTTTTTATATAGTATGGAAACATTTCATAAAATAAAGCCAGTGTATATCCCATCTTGATTGGGCGAATCATTTTACTAGATGATGTAATCCAGAGAATCGATACTAAAATTTTGAACGCACCCTTCTTCTGCCAGCTCACGACGGTGCCGACCTCCATGGTAGGCGACAGAGGTCGGCCCTCACCCCCTGGGGGTACCTGAACTGCACTCAGCCAAAGTGGGGGTAGTTTAGAGCTACCACGAAGTGCACGATCGACATTTTTGCCTGTAACTCAGCAGCCACATGTCCAAATTGGGAAATTTAAAAAATATTAGTTATCCCCCAAGGCCCTTATATTATTCCACCATATGTCATTTGACAACCGATTACGGTAGGCCTCAAAGAGGCCGAGATGCGCCAAATATTCAATCCCACATTTCTCGAAAATATGGAAAGAGTACCCTGGGAGTTTTTGCACACTTTCTCACATAATTAATGTACATCCTAGCATCAAAAAATGGTAGACGTAGACTTTCGGCCAACTGGTTAAA
>JACMIG010003468.1:0-12178 GCA_014805385.1 Levipalatum texanum | reverse complement strand
TGAAATGCCAAATCATGGTGCTCTGCGAATTTGCATGGCATTTCTGGCTCGATTTATAATTCAATTTTTTTTCTGGAAAAAAGCCAAATCGATTTTTTAAATTTGCAAACATTTGATAACTCGTATCTGAAAACCCTTTCCTGCGTAGCCAAATCTCCACTATTATGCGTAGCCCATTTAAGAGATTTGAAAACCATTGATCGGGACGCAATAAATATACTTGGTTCCCGACAATATTTGGTTCCCGACAATATTTGGTTCCCGACAACATTTGGTTCCCGATAATAACCAACAGTTTCGACCGATTCCGCAAAATCGTGTAGATGCAAAGTTTATCTGCATCCGTGAAATAGTAATTGTGTCTACAAAAGGGTTACGGTAGCACTGGGATACTGTATCCCAAGTTTGAACCGATTCCGTAAAATCGTGTAGATACAAAGTGTATCTACATCCGTGAAATAGCATGAGTGTCTACAAAAGGGTTACGGTAGGTTAGGGATACTGTAACACAAGTTTGGTCAAAAGTGTAGATGCAAAAGTGTATCTGAGAACCGTAAAAGTTTAGCATCCGTGGAAAAGTATACCGTGAAAAAAATCCGAACCGAAATTTTGAGGAAAAAGGGATGAACCAGAAGTGGAAGTTGCGGAAGGCCATATTGAAGCCAAATCAGGCCCGCGCTTCGCGCGGCCCTCGATTCTGACAAGTTTGACACGATTCCGTAAATTGCTGTAGATACACTTTTTATCTACAGCCGTAGATTAGGAATTCTAATTCCCGGTCGCTGGTTATGGTAGCAGTTACCAAGAGACCAAAGATGTTTGGTCTAGGTTCGAAGTTCCAAGGACCTCCCTACACCGAGACACGTTGTAGACTACAAACTACAAAAATCAAGGGTTACGGTAGAAGTTGCCTCGGGACCCAAGAGAGATACAGTACCTACTTTCATGGCATGGCCCCATGCGCGGGGATTCCCAAAAAGTTCGGCGCGGGCGCTCGGCGCCGCTACCCACCTCAAACTTGGGTAATTAAACCGGCCCGCGCGAGCGAGCCGCCTTATATACCGCGCAGTTGCGCCACAAAAGTGCCGGGTGATTACTACGGGGGGGGGACACAGACTTATACGCATAGTTTCGTGGGTATTGCTCCTGGAGACCTGATTTTTTGCATAGGGGGCTAACTAATTAGCGGGATGCAGGATCAAAAAGAACCGAACCGAAATTTTGAAGAAAAAGGGGCGAGCCAGGAAAGGAAGTTGCGGAAGGCCATATTGAAGCCAAATCAGGCCCGCGCTTCGCGCGGCCCCCGATAGAGGCGATGGGCGATAACAAGGTGAATACCAACCGCATCAGTGTCCTTCCTCGCAAGCTTTGCCGCTGGCAATGACGTTCCGAGAAAATATGCATGCAGAAAGCAGGTTGAGCATGAATATACTTCCATGGAATATGTCAACTATACCAATGAAGTTCAGCGATCGCTCTCTTTAACAAAAATACTGCGAATGTAAAGGTAAAGTATCGTCGATGCGATGGGCGATAACAAGGTAAATACCATCCCCATCAGTGTCTTTCCTCGCAAGCTTTGTCGTGGGCAATGACGTTCCCGGAAATTGAACACGCGGAAAACACATCGAGCATGGAAATATTTTGCTTCCAAGGAATATATCAACCACGCAGATAAAGTTCAAGCATCGCTCTTGCGAGCAAAATAAACTACGAACATAAAGGTAAAGTATCACATATGCGATGGACGATAGCACGGAAAATGTCATCTAGCTCCCGGAAAACAGATCGGTATTGGAAATATTTTACTTCCGAGGAATATGCCAACCATGCCAGTAAAGTTCGCTCTTACAAGCATCACTCAAGCACAAAATGGATATAAAAGTCAAAGTAGATGCGATTGTAGATAACGCGGTGAAAAGCAACAACATCAGTGTCTTTCCTCACAAACTTTGTCGTTAGCAATGACGTTCGTGGAGATGGTCTCCACCCTGGAGGACGTGTCTGAGAGTTCGTTTCCTCCATGAGGACAAAAATGTAACTTATCCTCAGATTGCGGTGCGGCCTTGAACTTGCTTTTGATCTATTAGGGTGTGTCATAAGTCCGCTACCATTTCCGTTCAAACGAATGCTGCTTAAGTACCTTGTGGTTGATGAACCGACCTGGAGGGCCCACCGCATAGCGGCGCATAACGCTTAAGTGTTGTTTGGTAATAGTATAGTGGCCCGGTTCAGCAACCACAAGGGACTTGAACAGCATTCGTTTAACAGAGATGGTAGCGGACTTATGACACACCCTAATATCTCACTTTGCGCCATTCCCAGGTCAACAACGGAATTTATCGAACCTTATCACTTGTCTATGCAACCAACAACATATTGTCAGCGGTCGCCCATAAGCTTCTCAAGGATGTAATGATAATAATTTCAAATGTTGAAAATATAGTTTGTTTTAGCGTTTATTGAACGATCACCGTTTGTTCACCACCTTCACCGTTGGGCCGCTCGGAAAGTACACATATTCATGCCTCGTATACTGTAGTATTTATGCTATTACTCTTCCGATCATCGACATACTCTTCCTTTATCGTTTCATGGCAGTGCGCTTGTGAGATCCGGATTTTAATACGAAAATCAACCAATTTTCAGCCAACATCATATTGAGCTCTTCCAGAAATTTTGGTTTTGTTCGCTGTTGGTTCTTTTCGTGGCATCTTCGTTTGTGGCATTGTGAGCAAAACGAAAATTTCGCCATCTAATAGCTCCCATTCTCATAAGTAAACAACGTAGTTACTGGCTTTTGTTTAATAACTAGTCATCACTAACGCATCGATAACAAGTTCAGGTTCGTTCTCTTCTCGTACGGATTCCCAACCACTGATCCCATTCTCATCGCTAAAATAGCGAAATTGGCCAGCGAAAAATATGGATACACTGAAGAAGAATTCATGACATTTTCAGTGATCATTGCTGATTTCAGTGTATGCATGCCTTGATCTCATTGAGCAAATGCAATTTTCAGCCAGACTACGCTGAATACTGGCCGCCTAGAATCGCATTCTTGGGCATAGCTGTTATTCAGGTTTGTATTTATTACTAAAAAGGAGCTGGAGGTCAATCATCGGTTGTAAAACTGCTTGACTGTGGTGACCAAAATGGTATTGCGCGGTACGGTATAGCCATGCTTTTCCTACTTACCGTAATCCAGTGGAATGAGTGATCCTCCCACTTCCTTTTAGCTGTTGATGCAAAGCCATTTTAGTCGGCATGCTTTTCCATCATGGCATACTGTGGCATTTCCACATATCGCTTCTTACGCCATACGAATCTGATTTCGGAGAATGCAAAGCGGATGCATCTCAACCTTTTGATCGTTCTCACGGCACAGGTAAAACTGCACGTTTACACAATTCGTTAAAAAACGTAACATTTCCAGACCGTCGACCCAGTTCTCCTGTACTACTCGCCAGCTGCTGGAGTTCTCCTCTTGCCGCTCCTCGACATACATTTACCGCTTTACGGTACTCTTGAGCAATCAGGGCAATGTTTACATTGCAATTTTCAGCTGACTGTACTTCGGCGGTAACTTCCCTTTACCCCGTAACTGACGCTCTTATAATTATCCTGCTTATGCGCGATTACCGTGAGGCAGTGTTCAGTGTTTTCGAAAACGCTGCCGTTGCCCTCAAGGTATGTATACAATTTATCACACGTTGCACAAGTAATCCTGTTCAGCTCCGGAAGGCCAGGGTCGCGGTGGCTGATCCAGCTTTCAGTTCGAGCAACAGTCCCATTGTCGTGAACAACAGTCCCATTGTCGTGAACAACAACCCCATTGTCGTGAACAACAATCAAATAGTCGTGAACAACACTCCCATTATCATTATATAGACAAATGAGCATGGACTGTCGTTGAGTACAGTAGTATGAAATAGAAGATCTTCAGAGTCGCATTGCGTGAACTCATGCAACAATAGCATCGTCTACATTTCATTGCAATTTTCCATTATCCGATGATCCTGTCTACAGTATACCGAAATGATGTTCCCCTAATCTATTCGTCTCCTTTGACCGTAAAGCCTTTCAGCATCAGAAAAAGGAATTTTTTTTATTGTGGTTGGTAAGTTATGCGAAACGAGAATCAACGACATTCTTGTGCAAAGATGTTGCTATAACTCTGAGCTTTCATACTCCACATTCCATAATTCAAAAATCGGGGTTCAAGGTGAAGCCTGACCCTCGAGTCCCAACGATTGGCACCTCTCCGTATCTGCATCTACACACATTCAATGCATATTCCCCGCTATAATAGGTTTAACGATCATCATCACCACTACCATCTTCGCCGACTCTCATTGACCACTGCCTGATCAAATACCTTTATGTGCCCAATCTTGCTAATGTCCAATTATTGCTCCTAATGCATCGTTCTTCGGATCATGAGCAGCATGTATTATGGGCTTTCCAAAGCCTTCTAAATAATCGTTGTTCGCAAAGCGAAATGTTCGCAAAGCGGAAAGAGATTTTCCAAAAACAGTGGGTCCATACAATGTTTCAGGATGTGATTACTTACATTCGCACATACAAAGAAACGATGATGAAATGGCTCCGACTCAAACCTAAGGCATCCGTCTGTGCAGTATCATCGAATAATCGCGTCACAATTTCTAAAAACTAAAAGAAGCGAACGAGAGTCTCTACTTGAAATTATACTACGGTATCACAATTAGCTATTATCAGCGTTCCAAAGCCTTCTAAATAATCGTTCCGCGCGTAACAATTCCGCCTCAAATATCTCAGCTCCAGAAAGATCTCTATGGCTACAAACTCTTGAGCGTCGCCCAGAAGCTAAGACTAGCATGCCAGAAAACTTTTAGCTCTGGGGTCCGTTCCGGAGCTGAGTTATTTGAGGCGGAATTTTTACGCGCGGAACGATTATTTAGAGGGATTTGGAACGCCGATAATACCATTAGCTCATCAATTGGAAATACATTTTACACTGTCCCGTAAAGCATCACGGTGACATAAGAAACGAATTGATGAATTGTTGAAAAACATTGATAAACGGAGAATATTTCTTACAGCCCTTTTGAATGACAAAACTCTTTGTTCCATGAAAGTGAAATACAGTCTAGTTGCGAAATCACGATTGGTGAACCAGATTAAATTGACGAATCTTACAACCTAAACATATTCAGGACTCTGCAATCAACAAGAAGATGATAGACGCATATTTTCATGCGTATCAAAAACGAGCATCATAAGTTGACCAATACGAGCCGCGTAATTAACTTGTCCGAGAACTTCCCTGAAAGACAAAGTTTCAACATGTCTTTCTCCGGCATCACCTGTAGTAGAAGCCGAGATTACTACAAATGCGTTTTTGCACCAAGCGGCAAATTTCTTCGGCCTGACTCGAAACCTCTCGAAGCACTAAAACATAGAGAAGTTCATGCTTTCTCGGGAACCCACTTGGAGACCAGAGAAGAAGAGAAATGAGTGCAGTCCTTTCAATGTCATCGAGGTTCAGTCGTCGCACATTCTCAACTATTCGCGAAGTTAGAGGGCCGGCTGCCTTCTCAGACATCATTCTGAAAAAATACCAATTTCCGAATCTGTCAAATGCGCACTCAAAAACTCCTCGATTCATCTTTCCATCCAAGTCTTTTGTAATTTGGCCAGAATAGTTGAAATATCCGGTACAGAGAAGGATTCTAAAAATAGATCCATTTCGAATATATTCCGTCATAATTACTTGTGAGGATGTTGGAAATTCGACGATATTTGCCTGAAGACCGTCTCCACATTGATCAATAGAGGCATAAACTCTTCAAACCTTATGATCTGAATAAAGTTTATTTTTATACGCTTATTCATGAGTATACCTATTATGCGAGTCGTTGCAAATTATCTAGTACGGACGCAACAATTCTACTCAAACGGCCAAGCAAGAACATGTCCATTTTGGTATAAAGAAATTACTTGCAAGTTAGCGGTTTTAGATTCCTTACGGCCGGGTTAGCCGGTTGAGCGGAATTTTTTTCTACATACTCGAGAATTGCAATGTTGTGGACTGGCATAATATTACCAACTCGAAAATCTGAATGCCAACGATATACAAAACAACATTTCATGACTGTTAAATGAAACCTTATCATACAACTGCAATTCGTCGAATTCGGTGAAGGCTTTGGAGCAGAAATCGGCAATAATGGGTGCGACGGCCTCTAGAATTGTGACCAAGACGTTCTGATCGAATAGACGAAATTCCTGCAACACATTGTTTACCCAATTCCCTGTTTTTGTACCGCATTGATGGGATAAGTTGTCGCTTCGAGTGGATTCAAGATCAGTTCCACGTTTTTTCGTTCAACCACAGAACGGCTGAAGAACCGCGAATTAGTTGGAAAATTGTTTTCTGATACTGACGCGTATTTTTCGGCCACTCTTCTCAGCAGCTCATAGTTAGAACGCGTGGCTATGGAGTTAGAGCGGAAATGATGGATTCGTTCCTGCAATGAACATTTATTAAGATTAGGTAAATCATTTTATATTAATATAACGATGTAACTGCGGCGTACTGGAATTGTGGAATCGGGCTCGTTCTGATTGTCTTCTGCTCCTGGAACTGCACATAAATAGTTCGCAAATAATTTAGATGGAACAAATGTTTGCTCCCCCAATTTCTCAGCTTTATTTTCATTATGGGATTTGCGGATTGGTAAATGGATTGATTCGGATTAAGCGATTTTCGGATCTTCCTGATTGTTCTTATCCGAACAAGCACATTTATCTGGTGTAATCTTTGTTGTCTCAATAATATGTCAAAATAGCATACTAACACAAGAGAGAATGAATGTGATATCGAACATCTATCGATCACGATATTATGCCTCAACGTTTACTTTGGTCGCATTCTCCAATTCTAACCCTCATACTCACCGCCCAGATGAATGCATCGATTGACGAACATGGAACTGGCATGGTAGGGATCGACTCCGAGGGGAGCACCGCTCGAAGATGATCCACAACACACTCGAGACAGTCGAGATGGTTCCATTCTTCCTCAATAAACCACCTCTAATGCGAGTCGCGACGTCAAACTATTACTATTTTCGGATAAACGCTGTCCCAAATAACCTGTCAAATGGCAGGAGAATCCCAGCTTTCAATGGAGAGAGGACAGTTTAAACAGAGCGCTCATTTTGAAAGTCTTGGAAATGCCTTAAAGAAGAAGCAACAGTGCAAGTGCACTTTTGGCTAGATGCAGGCCAAAGTGCATTTTGGCCCCAATCGCCGCGGCTATTTTACAGGCACGGAAAGTTGGCAGCTCAAATAGTTTAATTTAGAATCAAATGGGGGACTGGGAATCGCGGAATATCATCGTGGGTACAAAGTATGACGCCTGTGCAAACCTCAATTGCATGGGCAGAGTGGCCACAACGTGTGGCCCACAATCTCCCTCCCTCTCTCTCGCTCTTGTCTGTGTCGAGTACGTGCATATTTTGTGGTGTACGGTTCTCGAGCCAAAAGAAGCGTTCGAGTTAATTGTAGTCTTACTTTTCCCAACCCAAACGAGAAAGATCTTTTACAGAATGAGCAGGAGGATCTTTTCTGATTACGGTCATTATGGAAATCCAGGCTATTGTCGGCGATCCAAAAGCGTCTAATATTCCGTTTCGTACGCGACTGTTCTCTCTCCAATGAAAACGAGGGTTCTTTCGCACCTGGCAGGTTAGAGACAATGGAGGTTAGAGAGACAAGAGAGTTTCGCACCTAGGTGCGAACTTTAGACGAGTTTGGATCGCCGATAATAGACTCATGCTAGAGTGCAACCAGACTCTGGCCAAAAGTGCGTTTGGCCGCAATGGCCACAATGCAAATCTGTTTCCTCCTACTCCTTCTTTAATGCAACAGCTTGAAGTAGATATTGCCTGGTATCAAAGTGATGCGGAGGCGACACGCGAACTACCTCTGCGGTAAACATCGTAGGAATGATCTATTGCGCTGGATTACATTCATTACGCTGCATACCGCAGAGGTCATTCGCGCGTCGCTTTCGCATCACTTTAATACCGGACAATAATGTGCAGATGGTTTTGAACACATTTTGCTGAATTGTATGCATGAGCTAGTCATCGTATGTGCACGTCAGATATAGGGGCAGATCATCCGAGGAAGTGATGACTACACTTGCAGCCCATAACTTATGGGCCATAACCCTCATATTGCACAATCAATCGACATTACCTTTTATGACGTTTTGGTGAAAGATATTGCATGCCGCAAATGGTCGGGTGACGTTGAAGAACCGAGATAGGGATTGGATCCTGGGCAAGGGCAGAATGGCACTAGGCAGTTAATCTTCCATCTAACTATTTTCGTGTGCCCATGGAACACAAACTTCGTGATCCCCTCGATGTCCCCTTTTCAACGGTTAATCGCCTTTCCAGCGAGGGGGTATTATCGGCGATTCAAACTCGTATTATATTCCATTGTTGTCATCGTCGTCTTCGAACTGTGCAGCGTCGATTCCTTTCAAGCGGCCGAGGAGATCCTATTATTGTGGTACACCAAAATGCGGCGCATTTCCACGCCCGAAAATACGGATTACGAACTGCACGCGCTTGTAATCTACCACTTATAGCCCACTTCTTTCACTGTTATGGCAAATTGATCACGAAACTGGTCTAAAAATTAGTAGATCACAAACGCGTGCAGTTCGTATTCCGTATTTTCGGGCGTGGGAATGCGCCGCATTTTTGGTGCACCACAATAAATCTGAAACGATACCGCTTCTGCAAGGCCGTCGTCGTGGGGAGAAGAGAGACCTCATCAATGAATGGAAAACGGTCATTCGCGCTATCCTATTGTTCGGTATTAATGTCTCTTGCGTTTCTAATCGATTTCAGAGCCATTTTAGTCACGATATGGAGCGGGCTACACGCTTCTGATTCGACTGCGACACGAGCATCGGACCGATGAAGCGAAGAGGAGAATAGTTTCAGTGTTCCCCAACGCAACTCTAAAGGTGGGCAGTAGTAATATACAGGCACACAGAGGCTCTGCAGGAGGAGCACATGATGCAACTCAACTTTGACGTTCCACGAGTGAATGCCACGTGGTCTTTGCTTTTCGAGCGCATTGAAGCTCGCTCGGGAACTCGAATTTGAAGACTACTCTCTCAGCCAGACCACACTGGAACAGGTACCACTCTAATTGTTCAGGCAAGAAATCCTTCATCATCAGGTTTTCCTCGACTTCTCTAAGGCTGCTGTCAACCCTGACCTCACGAATGAGATCAACACCGGAAGTACAGATTTCATTCACATCCTGCAATGCGAGAACGACATTTTATTGCAGAAATATATTATGAAGAAGTTCGTTCACAAAAGCCATGATAAAAATTCGCACTAGAACCAGCATATTGTAGAGAAACGGAAGCGTTATAATTCGCACACCCGGTCAACTCAATGGCGGACTGCGTTTGCTTTAGATCTACCTCCTCGAGCCCCTACTCATGGTCAATTGAATCACACGGGTCATGAAACGAGGTTCGATGAGGTAGATCGAAAGCGCGCGCAGTCCGTCATCGGTCTTGTCCGGGCGTGGGAATTAGAACGCCTCGGGTTCTCTACAATAACTCATTTCAATTCCTCGTTGTAATGTTTTCATAGTGCTAATCGGTGTTTTCTGGCCAAAATGGTCTTGGAATTTAGAGCAATTATTGCAGCAACATTATTCAATTCTTGTCGGTTCGAAGATGCTGGTCTGTCCGATGGTCAAGGTTCGAGGTGCTTCCACCCGCCTAAACGGGCGACCGAACAGGCGCATGCATGCCACGCGATACCTTAGAGTTATTTGAAAAAGCTGTGTTCGGGTTCTCCTACGGTTTGACGAAAGCGATGATGATGATGGGATCGAGGACGGGGTAGAGGGAAGTGGCCACGAGGAAGAAGTCGCCGAGTGAACCGAAGGCATGGCCTGCGATAAACATACGTGTATGACAAATTTATGCGCTCAATTTTTCAGCATTCACCAAAAATAGATCCATTTCTCGATGTAGTATTCCGTTTACTAACCAGTGAATGAGAGGAAGAAGTGTACGATCGGTGGTCCATAAGAGAGGATCAGAGGTACGGATGTCTGTAATGAATCACGGATTAACCAAACATTTCGTTGATGTCTTCATTCACATGATCACTTTTTGAGTGAGTAGGTCGGAGATCTCATGATAGCGCCATCCTATGTCTATTTCCTGAACATCCGACTGGACAAGCACTTTTATTCACGCATTATAAATCATGGTGTTCACCCGGCAGCAAACAAGATTTCTGATCGCTTGTTCTTAGAAAAACAACGAAATCCGATTTTTTTGTTTTTGAAATACGTTCGGTAGTGCGGAATGGTGAATCATTTCCAAGAATGGAAGTATTTTTCTTCTCAAGAACCTGTGCCAGCAGAGCGTAAAAGAGCTGACGTTGGAGTTTCTTGGTACTCTTGAACGTGCTGGAAAGGAATCAGTTTTCCCTGAAGCAATGAAACAAATAGAACAACTGATAAATTATTCACGCTGAGTTGGCGGACATGAAGCGAAGGACTTTGACTGTGCAGTAGAAGATGACTGTTCCGGAGGTGATGAGAATGACGTTGCAGACGGCGGACGGAGCCACTCCGCCCATGTCCCACTCCCAGCCTTCCGGAGTGGCGTTGGAGTATTTCTAAATGGTTTCAATACTTATTTGAAGAAGGAGAACAGCAAGATTTCATGTCAGTAAGATCGCTGTGGGCATTGGTTCCAAATACACTTTGGTCTAGGTCTGGTCTGGACTTTTTTTGCCAGTAATTAGACAATATTATTTTTAACAACTCGTATAATAACTACATCACTCTTTTGGGCACTTCTGTGTTCAGATTTTCATTTTAAGACACGAAACGTCTAGGGCTCGAATACCCCCGGAACAGCCCATCTCAGAATCGGCTCAAAATTGGTGTGCGCGTTCCTTGGGGGGTCCAAAGTACGAAAAGGGGTACGGTAGGTCTCGGAAAAATTTTCCCTTCGAGACCCAATTCGAACTTCAATCGATCATAACTTTGTATAGGGTCGGTTTTGAGCTCCCCACAACATACCAAAATGCTCGGGAGCTTAAGGCGCACATTTTATGTCAAGCAAACGTTATCGTGAAAAGGCCATTTTAACCGAGTTCTAGAACATTCGAAATTTCAATGATTTTTTAAAAATCCTCACTTTCAATAGATGCACCCAAAGTTTATCTTATTTTCAAGAAGAGTCCATGGGGCGGTCAGCGCACATAATTATAAAAAAATAAACGTACCTGCCAAATTCGAAATGTTCATTTGTATCTTGCATGCACAAAGTTCGTTCTCACCGTACTTCGCGGCCATGTAACTCGTGAATTATGCGCTTCCGCAGGTCATCACTAAATCAATGTAAACTACACCTGAGTGTGTGCTAGCACCGAAAAAATTGGCTCGACCGGTTGCCTCTAGGCCTGTTTTCGAGGAGCCCCAAAACGCAACTTGTACTGTGCGATCTTCGAGCTCCAATTATTTTTTTCAGTGGCCCACTGTTTTTGGTGAACCAAAATTTTTGCTTATTTTGTCGGGGGGTCCATGGGGCATTCAGCGAACGTGATTTAAAAAAATAAGCTTTCCGCCTAAATTCGAAATGCTCATTTATGTCTCGCAGCTCAAAATTCATTATCAGCGTTACTCGCGGCCATGTAACTCATGAATTATGCGCTTCCCCAAGGCACCACTGAATCAATGTAAACAACACCTGAGTGTGTGCTAGCACCGAAAAAATTGGCTCGACTGGTTGCCTCCAGGCCTGTTTTCGAAGAGCCCCAAAACGCAACGTACAGCTTTTTTCTGTAAATTTTTCTTTCATCGTTTTATGACCAAAAACGTTACCATATTATTTTTTTGACCTTCCCAATAGATTTCACGCATAAAAGTAGGGAGTCATTTTTTTCGGTCCAACTGGTCGCCGTACAAAAGGTCTGGAATAGCCGATCTCAAGTATGGAAATGAAAGAGCGGTTCAAGTGAACTAAAATTTTTTACTTGCGACCCATTGTTGTTCACGATACTTGCAGTTACGGTTCAACGAACACAAGTGGATTTGTCAAAAATCCTTGTTTTTTCGGGAACTTTGT
>JACMIG010003466.1:0-12181 GCA_014805385.1 Levipalatum texanum | reverse complement strand
GCCGAGTCCGACTGGTATATATATATATATATATATATATTATACTTGTACAGTGTCATGCCCTAATGTGTTGGAACAATCACTGTCAATTCCGGTTGCCCTGCATAATTTACTGTCCACGGTGCGTTGCGGCTACCAGTGCCTGATAAAGAAAGCTTTATTATTATAGCATTGTTTATATTTGTGTAACCAGTCGCGCCCAATAAAAATACAATTTTACCGTATTTATTTAGATCGATCAGGAGGAAGGGAGGTGAGTTTTATTTTGTCGGGAACCCAAGAGCTATTTATTCCTACGCACTCAACATAGGAAGATCAATTCGTGTAGCAAATATATTCGCGCTTGTATATAATAAATAAACTTTTGGGCTCTCGACAATACGAGATGGTCCTTATCCGAATCCCTTGAAGAGATTGGCGATGCCATTGACGAAGTTTCCGAATCCACTGTGAGCGGCGTTGGCCGTGTTGTTCAGGAACGCCGCTATTCCATTGCCCACCTCATTTCGAGCTCTTTTCCATTTCACTCATTTATTGTTTTACCTGGCTCTGTGAGTTGAAGATGTTCTGTGTAAAGTTCTGTAGTCCCGCCAGCCAGTTGTTCGTATTGTTCTGCAACAGATCCCATCTGCCGTCGTTGTTGCTACTCTCTTACACTCTTCCTTCCGCCCATGATGACATCGAGGATGGAAGTCATGTTCCGTGAATCCATTCCATTCTGCATCTGAACCTCCCCCCGTTCACCTTCCCCTCCCCCCTCCCCCATTGCCTGCTGGAGGAAGGTCCCGTTGCCCGACCACCACCACACCCTCCACGGAAGGCCAGGCACCTTCTGTAGGCACATTCCCCCGAACCATCTGCAATGGCTGCCATGGAAGAGAGGAGACAGACACTCGCCGATTGATGAGATTGCTCACGATGGTCCCGTTGTAGGCGCCGTTCGTCCTCTGCGATATCATCTCCGAGATGAAGGCAGTCAGGTTGCCCTGATAACGAAGGACTCGATTCGGGGACACGACCTTGCCTTGTAGGAGGAGTTGCCGCAGGCGATGGCGATTGCCTCGATGAAAAGCTGCCCCGGGTAGAGGGTCGCACGAACCGCCTCTACCCACGTCGAGTTACTCAATTGCTGAAACCAAGGCCATTCGAGGTCACAGCGATCGATACATTGAAGATGGCCTGCAGACTCGACCCGTTCAATGCCTGCCCAGTTGTCCCGAAGAGAGTCACCGAGGCATTCTGGATGTCTGAAGGAGGTTTAAATGTATCTCATGTATCTCTCAATGTGTTGACTACTCACCAGCGAGCGTGAACGTGGTCTTGTTGGATGAGAGAAGGTCATAGAAGATGAGACGGGCCTGATCGATCTGAAACGATTCCCCCTTGAGTTGTGGTTGGTGCATGGACTGACGAGTGTCTGATTGGTGGTATTGCCGAGTGCCTTGAGGATTGCCTCGGTGATGATGTCCTGCGGGGGCGGTGTCTGAAAGAAGAGTAGAAAGGAGCAGGGAGGAGAGGCCAACGTTCAGGATGGAATTGGCCCGTGTGATGAGGTTGTCGATGGCAGAGTTGGTCATGCCTGTATTTGTAGAGTGAGAGGAGAGTGGCGGGTACCGGGGAAGTAGCTCTGTAGTTGTCTCAGCTTCTCCTCCTGCTCGGCGAGGAGCTCGTCCAGTCTTCCATCCGTCAAGAGCTGAGAACGCAGCTGAAAGCAACCATTCATCCATCTCCTCCTTTCAATTCCATTTCTCGAAAACCTTACATTTTCGACTTCATCTGCATTTGTTTTGTTTAGGACCAAATCTTCCATGGAATCAAGAATGGATCGACGCTTTCTCACTCCTTTATTGTCAGAGTCTTCTAATTCACATTCGGAGCAATTGAGAATTCCCGTTGCTTGCATACTTTGAGACCCTTTCAAGTTATTATAGCCATGGTCCAGACTGAAGTTCCTTGGCTCATTGGTTGGTCTGCCATGAGATTGGGTTGAGTTGTGTTCCTTGTCAGACTTCTCGTGGCCGGCAGACAGGTTCTTCACCATGCCAGGGTCCAGACTGAAGTTCCTTGGTTCATTGGTTGGTCTGCCATGAGATTGGGTTGAGTTGTGTTCCTTGTCAGACTTCTCGTGGCCGGCAGACAGGTTCTTCACCATGCCAGGGTCCAGACTGAAGTTCCTTGGTTCATTGGTTGGTCTGCCATGAGATTGGGTTGAGTTGTGCTCCTTGTCGGACTTCTCCTGGGTTTCAGAGGTGTTGTTTGATATAAGTTCTTTCGTTCTATAGTAATAATTAGTTGGCACACCGTTAATTTTTCTTTCTGTATTCTGAACCTTAAACATTTGCTTTATCGTTGGCAATGTATCTTCACAATGCATACCGTATCGTTGTTCTGGAGCTGGTTGAGAAACTCGGTGGTCTCAGCAACTGTCTTGTTGTAGACATTCTTGAAGTCATCACAGGTCGGAATGGGTGGAAGAGTGTCCGTGGCAGCAGGGTACAAGCCGGGTCCTGTCTCGACACTCATACGATGAGAGACTGGACAAACCTGGGTAGCAGAACATGGCTTCTCGGTATTCCTCCTGGCTCGTTTCTCCATTGGAATCGAGGTAGGCGACTGTTGCCGCCTGCCACGTTTGGTAAGCCTGAACTAGGAAACTTTTTTTCATCTGTGTAACCGCCAACATCGGCCTTCTGGGCATCTGTGAGGACCTCGCCGGAATCGAGTTGTACGGTATAGATTGGAAGATTGAAACCCTGCAATCTCATTCTTTCCAGTTATAGTAGAAGTGACTCACCTCGATGCCCGTTGCTCTGTTTCCTGTGTACTGCACGATGGTGTATCCCGAAACGAGAGGCAGTAATCCAGCAATAAGAAGAAGGCCCATGGCCTCCCCTCCTGTGATGCTGGATGCTTTGACTGGAGGTTCTGAGTTTGTTTGGAGGAGTTGGACAAAGGCTTCGGAGGCCGTTGCCCCAGGAGAAGGCCCCTCTGGAAAGCGTCGCCTAGGAACAGGAGGCAGCAGAAGAGATCACGAATGGGAAGAAGGACGGATGGATGTTGAGATGAGAGATGTAAGAGTGAGCCACTCCATGCCAGTTGCAGCTCAATTCCTCAAGTGGATGAACGGGAAGCACCGCATGATCACTAAATACTAAATAGAGTACTTGACTTACAATTAGAGGTCAAATGCAAAGTTTTCCGACATTATCCAAGTTCGAATTCTATCACAGGGCTAATTGTAAGGTGCTTCGAAGTAGCATTGTATGTAGAGCATCGGATTGTGGTGTCTCTGTTTTGTTTTACCGGTGTCCATCATTTTTGTCAGGCTGAAAATGAGCGATTCACCCACATAGATACGGTAAGGATAAACTATCAAACTTTCCGCTTGAATTTTGAAACTCCCGCCTCATTGTCGTCACTCGTATTTTCGTACTTGAAAAATCATTTTGCGATTCTTCGGTTAGCTTTCAGGCAGCACATGATCCTTCAAGGATCATCCTTGAGCCATGTCGTTGCAGCGTTTGTTTACCTCTAGTTCTTATTTGGCTGGTCGGTCCTCTATCCTGCTTGATGAGAAATATTGGTCTAAAATCTCAATTGAACTAGTGTCTAAAAATACCGATGCTTTTCCACGACTGATAATTCATTTTGACTCGTTCCGGCACGCAACCTTCTTGCGTCGTACCCTGAGTCCAAACTTCTTCTTTGTTTTGTGACAATGTTGTGTCTGCTTGTGGTCGTCGCAAGTCGGTGACTAGTATGCTTCGGTTGTGTCTGAGACGGCTCGACATTCGAACACAAAATTTTGCCGTTTTCCTGTAGCCTTTCTGACAGTACGCGCATTACTCACAAATGTGCACAATTCCTCACACTGGCAGGGGAGGGACGTATTATGTAGTGGGTGATTGGGCACCACTCTCGGTCGATACACTAGAAGGAGCGATGGCCAGTGCCGATGTCTCTCCCACGGTTCTTATCTGTCCCAATACGTGGCTACCGCTCCTTTTCCCTTTCACTCCGTGTTGTGTTTTCCCAAGCCGCGCTCTTACAACATACTTCTCTCTATAAAATCAACGTTGTAGAGAATGGAAATCGCCGAGGTTTTCGAACTTTCAACCCTGGACTACTTCCTCTTCGCCCTTCTTGCAATTCTTGTATACCGTTGGTTCCGTCGACGCGCGGATCCCGAGCCCGAGGGACCCAAACCCATCGTCGTAATCTTTTTAGTACATTAGGGAAAGTGTATTCTTAAATCAGGCTTTTTTTTAAAGTAAATTACTTCAGCTTCCGCCGTTCGAGAAGCAGGACATGACAATTACTGAGCTCCGTAAATACAACGGAGTGCAGGACCAGCGCATTCTCTTCGCTCTCAATGGAACCGTGAGAGCATCCTTTTGAATTTTGTTTTACCAATGTCCTCGCAGATCTATGACGTTTCCCGTGGTCGTTCCTTCTACGGTCCGGGCGGCCCGTACGGTGACCTCGCCGGCCACGATGCCACTCGCTCCCTCGGAACGATGAACTCCAAGGCAGTCAAGGACGAGTGGGACGATCACGAGGATCTCGTATGTATATACTTTCCGTTGTCCTGCTGCAGAAATTATAATCATTTAGCAACAGGAACGTTTCAGAAGCCGGACGAGCGCGAGCAGGCGGACGAGTGGGAGGCGTCGTTCAAGTTCAAGTACCCCACTGTTGGACGTCTTGTTCGCAACGCTGAAGACAAGAACGACTACGCGGGAGAGATGAGCAAGGTAGACAATTCGCCTTGAATATAAGTGATATTATTTTCAACACTCATACACTTCCCTTTGCAGATCGCTGACTGGAACGCCCCCGCTGCAAAGGAAGAGTAACCGTGTTAATTCCGTTTGACTTATTCACCCTCTAATCCTTTTTTTCTGAACATTGTTTTCCTTTGAACACTGGTTGTGTGATCACTTGGCTACTGAGATAATATCTCAAAGTAAATGCAGGTTGTAATTTGAATCGTGATAAGTCGAATCATTGTTGTTCATATTCAGAAAGCGATAAAAGAAATTGCAAATGATGTTGACTAAACGTTCTTGGGTCAGATACCATATGTACTTATTATCGTCGGGAATGAACTATTGCTTTCCTCTCAACTTTATGTACGTGAGGCTAATATATTTTTATGCTCATTTTAGTACTGCGGATGGCAGCCTTCCAGTATCCGCTAATTTTACCCGAGGTTGGTCAGCTTGTATACATTATGAAAGTACGAATTATCTCGCATGCGAAGTGGAAACAGATTAATATCCCCCAAAATGAGCAATGCGAAAACTGCATACTCTCGTCATGTAGAGACCCGGATGCATTTATTCTCTGATATGAAATCCTCCTTTCTCTCCCGTGAACGTACATAGCACAGGATGCTAAATACTTGAAGCGTTTACATGCACCTACGGTAATATTGAGATCCCCTTTCGTTGGGATGAACCTGCGTGGCTGCCGGATCCTTCACCCATCAGCGAGGACGCCGCCAATACTTCACTGGACGCAGTCAATGCCGCAGAGGTATTTACAAATTGATGCTATTAATCGTGTCGATCGAATACAACGAATGCCCATCCTTTTAAACTGCATTATGATCAGTGGAGGGGTATTTCGCCTTGTCAGCGTGGGATAATCGACTGGCCCTACGGTGATTAGGATAAAAGAAAAACAATAAAATAAAGTGAATTTTAATTTCGAACTCTCGCTGATTTGTGAGATCCTGGCACTTTTCAGTTCCGAAATAACGAACAACTTCGTGCGTTCAACGATGAGGTGTGTGCACTGGAGGAGCGCAAGAACGACGAGGAGAGCGACAGCGACGACAGTGCGTGTAAGCTTATTGTGAGGGAGGCAACATGTGGAGAATAGAAACACTTGACGTAGTGCTAATCCTTACTCCAGCAGCAAACGCTGCCGCCGCCCCTGCCGCTGGAGCCCCTCCTCCCGGCGCTGTCGGAATTGCACCCGCTGCCGTACGAGGAGGACACGCTGCTCGAGGAGGTCGGGGAGGAGGGAGAGGAGCCGCCCACGCCCCTGTCGCCGCCCCTCTAGTTGCTCAAGCTGCGCCGCAGCCACACGCACCCCCACAGCCACAAGTAAAAATTATTGTCTATTCATCTATGACTTATCAGAATTTTGTGGCTTCGATTTTCCAATGAATAACTTACAGGTAGTCGTGGACGCCCGACGGCCGGCTGCTCGAGCACCCCCTCGACCACGGGAAAGGGACATTCTGGAAGAACTTCTCCAAGCAGAACCCATGGACGACGATGACGATGATGATGATGACGACGGTATGGTGATGGCAGAGGCACGGGCAGTCATTCAACTTCACTCTGGAGGTAGGGGAGGGAGGAGAGGAGGAGGGCCGCCCCGAGGCGGAGGCCAGTCTGCTGTATAGCAATGTATTTTTATCTTTTATATACCACACCCTCCCATTACAAATTCCTGGTCCGTAATGGCTCCTACATGCTTGTTAGAGTGTGTTCAACGTGCAAAACATTCTCTTGTCACGGATCTCGCTGACTTTTTCATGTGCAGTAAATATTGAACGTTCCCCCACAGTTGGGATGGGATGTACAGGCGCTGAGCTGTAGCTTTATCCATTTTATTTACACTCCCATTTGTAACGAGAAACAATTTGATGAAATAAAATGAATTATCTAATTTCAAACATTAAAGCGTTCTACACGGGCCGACGCTTTGTATAGATTGCTATAAATAATTGTGCATTAAAGTTCACCGTAGATATGAAACCTTTATGGCTAAACTCTTGAATGTTAAAAAAATTTGCGCAGCTGTTCGTAGATGTAGGAAAAATGAAAACGATGGAGATCTACAATGTCGATTGCAAATCCCGTGGATGTGGACGGGTAAAAGAAAGGACAAGACCAGAATTGAACCGGAATCACTTATATGATCAAACAATTGATTCAACGACTTGTAATTCGAAAGAAATGGGAGATGGCCTGAAAGGGTACGGCACTAATGGAGGGACTAGAGAGTGGGATACCTTGCCAGAGAAGAAAGAGATGTCCCGTTTGGGAATGAGTTCAGATGGGGGAAAAGACGAAAGGATAACGATGCTCCTGCGATGATATGGGAGACAACGATCAAATGAACTCATCTCATGAACTGGTCGGAGACGATGAACATTCCATGATATGACTCCCTCAATGAATCGGCACTAGGCAGAGAACGCCATTGATTGATTCATGATCATATCGCATGAAAGAACATTTGATCATTGATTAGAATGGAAAGCGAGTTAATCCGAATAAAGTATATTTGAGAATTAATCTCGGAATGGCGGACTAGCGCCGACCTTTCTTGAGGCGAGGATAATATAAAGACAACAACTAGCAGTGCGTCTATTCCCTGAGGTTGCTGGAGTCTAGGGAAGCGGTTCTATTGAGAAATGCTCGAGAGACCGACCCTGGCCTCTCACCCTCGGCGAGCATCGGATCGTGGTTGACACCGTAGATCTTGATGGCCTTCCTCCCCATTCGCTGCAGGAGCTCCGATGACACCTTGTGAGCAGTCTTCAGAGACGTGTGCCACTCCTTCAGCGAGATCTCATCCTGAATGGAGGGTATAAAACGAGTTAGCGTAGATAAATTCACCTTGTTGGTAAGGATGACTTTGGTCTCCTTGAAACCCTCCTTGAGCTTGATGGCAACACAGTTTTCACCCTTCTGTACGAGAAGATCATTCTGAACCTCCTCGATCTGGTCCATGAAGACCAACTGAATGGAGATAATGAGGCCATGTAAACGAGGTCTTCCGACCTCGGGCTTTCCACTCAAGTTCTCGGCGTAGAGCTCGAGCCGACTCGGGTAGAGCTTGCCGTACTTGGTCTGGAAGGCAGACGTGAAGGGGCCTCCCAACTTCTGGATGTATCCATGGATGATGACATCCGAGTCTGAAATAGCATTCGCATATTGTAACAACTAGAACGACTACCTTTCTCGTCGACTTGGACCTTGATCTTTTGCTTGGCCCTCTTCTTCTGTTCTGCCTTGTCTGCATCCTGGTTGACGACCTCGAACACGGTCTCGGCGATCTCATTCTGCCATCGCTCCGAGATGACGATGTTGAAGTTCTTGTACAGGTCGCTGTCGCTGTCGGCCAGCTGAATTCCTCCCCCTTACCCTCTCTCCTCCCTCCTCCTCTACCTTAACACCCTTGACTTCGTCGTCGTCGAAGTTGCCGATGTCGAATGCATCGGCTGCGTTGACTTCTCCCCGTGGAGGAATGAGAGGAGGAGTCATTCGACGCAGATACACAGTCTGCCAGTCCACGTTGGCGAAGAAGGCGTGATCTTTTACTTCCAATGGTCTGCAATTCATGTCTTCTTAATTCTCCTCGATGAAAACTGACCCTCTTCCCCTGCATCCGAGCCGCTCATTGACGAGTCTCTTGAGGAGGCCCTCCAACAGGTCTCGGCACGGCTCTGTTAGGCCGGAATCTGGCAGCTCGATATCTTCCGTCATCGTCATCTTGTCGATCTACAGAGCATCAGTTTCCGATAGAACATTATCACTTTCCACCAAGCAACGGAACATGACCTGAAGAAACGGAAGGAAAATACAGGTGGGAAGGTGTCTGCGCGGGGAGGGATTCAAAGCGACACGAGGACGTCAATGGACATACAGGACAAGCACGAGAAATGCAGTCAGGGGACAAGCTACGTATGCACCGTCTAGGGGCTACGTTACCCTTTCTGTGTGTCAGTAAGCCAGGGGCGAATCTGGGTGGTGAGAACTGAATCGAAAACTGAACCTCGTTTTTCACCTCGTTCTTGTCCTTCGTCTTGTGCTGTCGGAATGGAGAGTGACCCTGGAAGGAGACAAATGTTCGAATGTGTCGTTCATCTCGTTGAGGGAAATTCCCTGTCCTCTAAGAGTCGGATGCTGAATGGTGTTTGAACGCACCTTGAGTAGTTTGTATAGCATGCATCCGAGGGAGAACCAGTCGGCAGACGAGTCGTATGCCACTCCCTTGGCCAGCACTTCGGGAGCCATGTAACCATGTGTTCCTCTGCAAATTTCTCCCTTCTTCGGTTGTTTGGACCCTCGGTCGTGTCGATTAACAATAATCACATAAATGTTGACGAAAGATTAAATGCATTGCTCGCAATCATCATTCTATTGAGATATTTCTCCGTTTTCTCAGAAGAGTACAATTCGTACAGCTTGGAGGACTGATAAGAGTTAGTTCTTGTATCTCCATTTCCCTTCTCGAGGAGCGGCTACAGTACTTCGCGATGGGAGACTCACACGGAGGCGTGGGGTTTTTTCTTCGAGTAATCACAAGCGAGGCCGAGATCCGATATTCGCACGTGTCCATTCTCGTCCAGAAGTATGTTGGCAGGCTTCAGATCCCGGTACACCACGTATCGATTGTGCATGTGTTCCAGTCCCAGAATCACCTGTATTAGAGAAACAGTACACTGGAGTTAGAGGCATTCTGTACCTCTGCAGCGTAGAAAAGCATCTGCTGCTCAGTGAAGACTCCGTGTTGGGAAAGGTGGTAGTGGAGATCTCCTCCATTCATGAGATCGAGGATGAAGCAGAGCTTGTCCGGAGACTGCAGTGCATACGTCATGCACACGATGAAAGGGCAGTCCTCCTGCAATGGAACCTCTCATGTCACATATTTGATGGATAGCACGATTCGATCGAATCAAATGTTAGACAACGTACTCCTGTAGATACGAGGCTGAGCATGATTCTTTCATTCAAGGCGAGCGTCTCTCCTTGTTTCAGCTTGATCCGCTTCTTATCGAGACATTTCATGGCATACCTGATGGGGGGATACAAATGAACTGGCAGGGAGGCTGATAGTCTTACATCTTTCCAGTATCTGCTTTCCGGCACCCATACACTTCTCCGAATCCTCCTCGCCCAATGATGCGATGAATTGAGAAGTCGTTCATCGTTAGATTCATATTCAGCTCCAAGTTCTTCCACTGGCAAAATCTTGTAAACTGAAACGGTTCGTTCATAATCTTTGATGGGTAGATGCAGTTGCTTATAGTGGAAACGAAATAGCTAATAAATACATACCTTTTCACTTTCGAGAAATTTTTGGAAAATATCTCCTTTCAGCTGCTCGCAAATTTCTTCCACATAGCGCTGTAATGATAATTATTCTTTATGGCTAGCAAAAAGAGCATAACAACGTGTCTTGAGGTAACGGGTTCTCGACAACAAAGTACCTGAAATAAATCGGGTGGCACTGCTCCCTTGAGCAAATGAGTTTGAACGGCTTGCAAGGCTTCTTTAGTATAATTCTGAAAAGAAAAAAAAACTCATTAATCCCTTCCCATATAAATAGAATGAGAAAATATTGCACATGTGTAAATGAAATGAAACTGACATGAGCATGAGCTAGCATCTCGACCATAATGTGATGATCGTAGATTTCCCTTGCTTTGACGAGCCGCTCCTCTGGGGTCTCCGTTTTCTCGTACTCCTTGATCTGCAGACAACCATTCAAATAACGTTGTCAACATGAATCATTGCAAGACAATTACTGGACTCGAGCACTGCACTTACCGCCTCATAAAACTTGATCTGTGGGCACGCGTTTTCCGTGACGTTCTCAGCAAAGTCTTTGAGGAGCAGGAAGCCCATTCGTTGGTTGAAGATCTTTTCAAACCGAATCTCTCCCGTCTTCTCAAGGTACTTGAGCATGATGCTGCGTACACTGCAAATGATATCTTGCCTCTTTTTCTTCCCCCCTGTCCATGTTGTGTGGTTGGATGGCCGTCCAGGGGGAAGAGACTACTACTCGCAGGGGCGGCAAGTGAGGGTGGGCAGCTAATGGCGAAAGGCCGCCGACGGCAATCAATGCCCCATGACAATATACACGCCCCATCCCTGCTCCCCAACAACCGAACTTCCCCCATTACATCGGGCCCTCAGGTGAAACAGCGGAGACTGCTTGGATTGCATTGGTTCCGTCGCCCTTGGGCCCACATCCATAGTCTAGCACGTTTGTGTCAAATGGCAGTCCCGTTCTATGTTCTGCCCCGTCAACATGCACGTACTTCTACGCAGTGTAATGGCATACTTGATTGCGTGCCAGATGTGCAAGAATAACTCGCTGAGCAGTCGAAGGTGCGCTCATCGCACGAGTGCTCGTCATGGAGCGTGAGAAGGATCTATGGCCGCCTACTCACAGAATGGCTGAATAGCAGGGGAGACTTGAGGGTAGTCCGCTGGTTGGGTTACATCCCCCTTTGTACCAATTATGACGACCCTGCCCACGTCCATCCCCCTGCTTAGTGCGAAGGGGCATTAGGCCCAGACAAGGGCCCTCCCCTCCACTGTTCGCCCCCATCCGGATTGTCTGCCTACGGAGTTGTCGATGACGTGGACGACTATCGCCCATGTTCATTTCCCCCTTGAGGGAGTCTTTCCATTGTGCCTTGCACTTCCATCTGACTCCCTCCCACCTCGGATGCACGCCGAGGAGGCTCCAATTCAATTGGGACCCACTGACAAAGGAACGGGAGGCCACCCAAACGAACGGCTCCCAAGTGCGAACTAACCTCCTCTACTGTAATCAAATGAGCATCCTTCCCCCATTTGTACAGAGTAAAGGGAAGGTCGGAGGGAGTCATCCCGGATATTCTTCCTGTCTCATGGAAAGGGGTCCCTATCCCTACCCCCTCTCAAGCCAACACCCTCCAATCTCACTTTAGCTCATAGCCCATTATTCAGCCCATTGGCCATAGGATGAGGGGAGAAGGCGGCACCTTGGATCCGGGAGGACGATCCTCTTGCTGGCCCTCGCTGCCGGCTGGCTACGACTCTTCTCCATGGCCATGAGGTAGGATACATCCGCCAGCACTGCCTCCAGGTCCGCCATCCTGCATGGAGGAGAGGGTAGGGGGGGAGGGGGAGGGGAGGAGGTACTTGAATGGTGAATGGAGGAGTCAGCGACCGTGGCGACTCCACGAGAGGAGGAGGGATCTGAAGGGATCTCCACCTTGTCACGCCCCTCCCTCAGACGGAACGAGTGAATAGATGGGAGTAATTGAGTGCAGGTGCCTGCCCCCCTCGACCTGCCCCGCCGTCGTGTTAATATCGATTAACAAGAAAAGCTTGCCCCCCTCGAGGGGCCGACGGGGGATGTCCCTTGAGCAGGACATCCC
>JACMIG010003465.1:0-12191 GCA_014805385.1 Levipalatum texanum | reverse complement strand
AATCTCGCCTGCCTGTAAAGTGCACTCTTGCGTGCGCGAAGTGCACTTTACAGGCAGGCGAGATTTACTACACCATGAAATTTAGTTGCACGGGGCTTATATGGCTTGATAAAGGTAGATCAAAGACATCACAGTCCGGCATCATTGTACTCTCTGGACCACCACCAATATTACCCGATGATAAATTTTGATTCGCTGCTCTACATAGAAATGCTCGAAAAAAACTGATAAATGTGGGAGTGATTAATTCGAGATCGATAATAATGAGAGGTACAAGCTCGGAAAAATCTGGATGTACAGAAAGAAAAATACTAAATTGCATTATTATTCACATAGAAGCGTCCTAGAACGGGCTAATAATGCCAATTGTCGAGCACCCAAAATATTATCTTTCCCGCCTTGATCTACCACTTCAAGCCCCCTTTCAGGGGGTTTACAAAGGTAGATCAAGAGCCCGGGCATAAGAACGCTCCTGGTGCTGGACAATATGTTTTAGATAACTTCTAAGAATGTTGTCGAGCACCCGAGGCATTTTAATTCACACGACCACGTCCTTGATATACCTGTTTGCGTAGTAGATCAAGTCCGTCATTGGGGACCGGGGGAACTAGAATTGGGTGCCCGACAATATGTTTTAGATGCCCTACAACTTGTCTCCGTAGCCATAGGTATTCTTGAGTGGCCGCATCGAGCTGTTGTAGTACATGTTCGGGCCGCTACAATCGGACTTGGCGTAGATCAGCTCGGCCGGCTGATATTTTGTCGTGGAAGAGGCGCGACCACCTGCAAATTTTCGAGGGTGGTTGGCGCAATTCTGGTGTGAAGCAGTTCTGGTCCGCTGGCGCATATTTAGTGCCGGGGCATTGACGCAGTTCTGGTGCGCTAAATAGCACAGATTCGGTGAAGGCTATCTACTTGACGCAGTTTAGGTGTTGACGCAGCATATGTATTGACGCAGTTTTAGTGCACAGGCGCATATTTAGTGCCGGGGCATTGACGCAGTCCTGGCGAATAGCGCATATTACGTGTTGACGCACTTGTGCAGCAGAGACGCGCTCTCCAAGAAGACAGCGTCTTCGGAGACATGACCCAGAAGCCGGTGGCACAGCCGAGGAACAGCATCGATGCCGTCTTGATCAGCGCGAGACCGAGGTGGATGGTGCCTGGAAAGTATTGATTTATTGATTTTATTGATTTTAATTTCATTGATTCCCGTTTTAAAGGAAGTTGCGAAAGAAAATACAAATATTGTCGAGAACCACTTTGGTTCTCGAGTCTCGCAATCAGGAAGTCCGAAGGATAATACCACACTAATGCGTGAATGTTAACTCGTTTTGAATTGATTATTGATTTTATTGATCACTTATTATTCAATAAAATATTACCATTAGCCGGTTCCCGCGATCGTTCGCTGCAGGGACAGAGGGCAGCCTCCTCCCACGCCGGCCGATTCTCCTCCTCATAGTAGTAGGCGATGATGGCGAGCACCGCCGGGATCGTGTACAGCAGCGAGAAGACGCCGATCTTCGACATGAGTCTGGAAAGGAGTTCAGTTTGCGATCGCATTTGTGGGTGGTACTGTATCTTGGATTATAATTCAGTTTGCGATCGGCAGACTGAACTGTTTTCACCAGCGGGGCCTGGTAATGTTTTCAGTTTGCGATAGCTCTCTTGGTGCTACCGTAAAATTAAAAAAAAGTTAAGCTAATTCAGTTTCCGATAACTCTCTTGGTGCTACCGTACCTCGTCAGCCGTCCGGCTCCCTCGATTCCTGGATGCGCACGCTGCACCTCCGATCGAATGCGCCAGAGGTTGAAGAAGCCGACGAGCAGGAAGACGACGCCCACCGAGAAGTAGAGGAAAAGTGGGCCTGGAATAATTATTACATAATTAATAATATTAATAATTAATAATATAATAAAAATAGATTTTTATAATTTTATGCACAAACAATGTTATTAAATCATATCTTATAATTAAATTTGAATAGATTTTTTTAAATTAATTTTAAATTTATGAATTTAGTGCCGCTCACCGAGCACGAAGTACTTGAGGTGCTCGACGGATGTGTTGCCGACGGAGCAGAGGCCGCTGACGGCGTCGCCGTCGATGGCGTTGAAGGCAATGACGACGATCGTCTGGATCGACGGAACCGTCCATCCGATGATGTGGAAATAGAGCGAGTAGCCAGCGATCGCCTCCGATGACCACTTGGAACCAGCTGCGAGGACCTGCAGGAAAAGGACGCTTTTTTGGAATACGGAAAACTTTTCAAACGAATAGAATTTTTCGATTTTCACGTGCAAAATTTTCGTTTTCAGGGTTGGCGCATCAATTTCAAATTTGCCCGTTTTCTCTGGTCTAACATTTGCGTTTTCAGAGTTATCAAAAGAGATATAAAGTGGGGATTTATGATTTTTGAAAATAAAAAGATTTTCAACAAACGTACCCAAGTCAGCGACAGCAGCACCCACCACACGCTGGCGGCCATACCGAAGAAGTAGGTGAGGAGGAAGACCTGCAGGGGGTTTCTTCTCCTTGCTCTTCTCCTCCCCTCTCCGCATGCCTCCTCTCTCATCCTCTTCTTCCTATTCTCCTGTCCCGTCCTCTCCTCTTCTCTCTTCTCCCATTGCTCTTCCTTGTCCGCCTCCTCCTCCTCTGGTCGCCCCCCTCATATTTACCTCGCTCTTCGTTCATCTCCTCTCCACCTCCTTTTCTCTATACCCCCATATCCACTCTCCTCTCTCTCCATCTTCCACATTCCCCTTTTATCTTCCCCTCCTCCCCCTTCCTCTCTTCCCACTCACCGCGAAGCATGCGCTGGCGCTGCTGTCCTGATCGTTGCGCAGCAGATTGCTCTCGCATGCTACAGCTTCGTGGCCTGAGGAATTTCCAGAGTTATAACTCTGACCCCCTTGAACTCGAACTGACCCATTCCAACGCGGATCGCAATTCCTATCGCTACCATGAGCTGGCAGAAGGCGAGGACGAATATCGGCCTCTCCGGGTACTGGAAACGATCGGGTTCGATGAGGAACGTGAGGAGCGTGAACGTCGTCGCGACGATGCAGGCGATCGACCTGCAGGGATCAAAGATCAGTGATAAAAAATCGATAATCATATAAAAACCCGCTGATTATCTACTAAATAGGCGATGAGAGGGACCAGAAATTCTAAAAAAAATATTATTATTATTATTATAAATATTAAATATATTATTATCCAAGATTGCAGGCCCTCACATATGCTTTCAAAAATTAAATAATGAAAAAAACCATATATTTCTAGAGATTTAAATAGTATTAATATTATTACATACCAGATAGCCATCCACGACTGGAGGAAGTCCTTTTGATCGGCGTCGAGCATTGCACTGCAGGCATGCGAACAGTGCTCCACTTCTCCGACCGATGACGTCGGATGAGCCACGAACGGAGAAGCACACCGGCAGCGGCACGGGCCGGACTGCAATTAATCGATTAATTGTTCTACCTTCTAAAAATCGATAATCTTATAAATTCAATAAAATATTAAATCACAAACATTTCGCTCGCGATCCCTCGCGAAATCATCGATAATTGGTCGTCGAGTGACGGGAGCGGGCGGCTTGGGAGAGTGCCGCGATGGGCCCTGATAGAATTTATATTTTTCAGTCCTCAAAGCTACCGTACCTTGGTGACTGGTAGGTCAGGGGGCGACGCGCAGATTTCGCCCGTTGCCGCCTGGTCCGCTTTGGACGGCAGCGTCTCGCAGGATAGAGCCTCCGGCCAGCGGAAACCGTATCTGAAGAGATTAAAGATCGAAGATCAAAGATCAAAGTATAAAGATCAAAGATCAAATTACAAAGATCAAAGTACAACGATCAAAGTACAAAGATCAAATTACAAAGATCAAAGATCAAAAATAAACTCACTGTCCCATAATCGGCGCGCATCCCTCCCGCGCAGCCATGCACATTTCGCGACACGGCAGCACCGTCTTGTCGTAGTTGGTCTGTAATCGATTATCGATTATCGATTTTTCCACAGTCAGCTGGTTGACCAAAATGTATCCATTTCTTCTAGTTCTGTTACGGATCATTACCTCTCTCTCTCGGACGTCACTGAAAACTCATGACAAAGTACACAGAAACAAAGTCATTGTCACGTTTGACAGCATCAGTACGGATACGTGTTCCAATTCTCAACGCTAAACCCAGTAAATCTTACTGCAAACTGCTAAACGTAGTATCTTATCGCTTTGCTAAACCCAGTAATTCTTGCCCGAGCTGCTAAACGCAGTAAATAAAATCCCCTTACCTGACAGATCGGCGTGTACAACGTGCAGAGGAAGAACTTGAGATGGCGGTAGCAGCCGTACTAAAATCAATCGATAATGGATAACTAATCGATAATGAAACCTCAACGAGTGGCTTGAATTCGTGGACTTCGGGGCCGGCCTCGGACTGGCTCTCGTGCCCGAGGACATTTGGATACGCAGTGAAGTTATAGCCGATGTCGGCACAGAGAGGGACTGTGATGGACTCGCACCGCCGTGGAGGTCCACTGGCAGTGGAGAGAACTGCCAAGGCTGAGAGCAGCAGCCATCGAGGGCTCATCTGGAAATTTATATAATAAATATTAATTTAAATAATATTTATTTAAATTCGCACAAAATACCAGGAAAAATGGAAATATCAGCAAACACAAGCACGCGCGAAAAGGAGGATACAATAAAAATTAGGAGGCACACTCTATTGGAATGGGAGGGACTCGCACTCTATTGGAATGGGAGGGAACTAGGTGGGAGGAGCGAGGGAGAGAAGTCGCCGTCTGTTCCAATGGATCGGATTGCAAAAACGACGAAGGAGATCGTCTTCCGGACCTTCCTATCCCTTCTCCTCTCTTCCCTCCTCCTCCTACTCCCCTCTCTCCTCATCTTCCCCTCCCCCTTCTACTCCTCCTACCTCCTCCAAGAAATCGAACCCACCCTGCTCCTCGATATCTTGCAACAGAATTTTGCAAGGGGGCTTCCCCATCTCGGTAAACTGTGGGGATGTCTGCTGCGGGTAAAGTGATCCTTAGCCCGAGAAGTTCAAAACAGTTAGAGAAGGGCTAGAGAGCGCTGGAAGCGAGAGACGCAGAGAAAGAAGAGCGAGTAGCGCGAAGAGGGTGAACGCCAAACATACAACTCTCATCCGTACACCAACAAGCCAATCTCTTCCCCCCGCCCTCCTGTTCCACCCTCGAACACAGGTACTAGAGGCTCAGGTGCCCCCCCCAGAGCAAATAAATAGCTAATCGGACGTACAACACTGTCTTCTTGCCGGGGACCAAGCCTAACGAGACGCTCTTGAAACACGAATTCCAATCTAAAGCAGATATCAAGATGCCTGATGCCTCCTGGGCTACAGTGAAATCTCGTCTGGCCATGAGAACAGAGGGGAGTGATGAACACTGTTTGAAGAGGCAGAGGAGGAGCGGGAGGAGGAGGAGGAGGAGGAGAGGAAGAGGAGGTGGAGAGCGAGGTGGCTATCCGCAATGTTGCACTGACTATATCCAAGAGAAGCCCACAACACCGATCCCCTCCTCTGCCAAAATCCTTATCCTCTCGGTGTCCCAGGTTAGTTAGAGACTCAAAGAAAAAAGTCTCCATATCTTTCAGCGAGAAACGGTTTGTGACGTCTGTCCAACGCATCTTCGAAGAGCTGCGACACAGTCCAAACTACCCACAACTACTACTACATGAATGTGGTCGAGAGCAAGAACTTTGCGGAAATCTCGCCATTTTTCTTCGCAAAGAACAGTGAACGGTTCCGCATATTCCCCCTACAACGCCAAAATCGCGCACAGTCCCGCGTAAATTCTGCGCGCCACAAGGGCCTCGAGCCGCGGCCGTGATTCGGTTAGCTCTGACTGAGGCTTCTGGTGTTGCTAATGAGCCCATTATCCTGGGGAGCCTAACTAGGAGGGGGAAGACGAGAGGAAGAGGGAAGCCCAGGGAATTCGAAACCTCTTGAAGTCGGCAGCAGCGCTCTCTGTGCAATTAGTACGAGAATCTTGAGGGCTCAGGGATCCTGGGAGGAGGAGGAGGAGGGAGGAAGGGAGACAAGACGTCTCCAAGAGACGCAGAGAAGTCCCCCCTTATGGAGAACTCCAAAGCTTCCGCTCTGGGGGGACACTCAAAGCGAGAGCCTTCACCTCGAAGGGGGGCGGCCGTTATAGTTACGGGCATTCTGAGGGTGTCTGAATAGGAGACTCGAGAAGGGCCCGAGAGTGACCTGAGGATAGACAATGAACGAGGAGAGGAGGAGGAGGGGGGATGAGTAACGGCCACCTCTGACATGTGCCCCGTTTGCAGACAGCCTTCTTTGTATCTACGTGGAGTAGAAGAAATCAGCAATTGATTCATTAGCGCGAATAAAAGGAGGCGAGGAAGAGAAGAATAAAGAGGAGGTGCAAGTCGAGGTGAAGAGTGGTAGAGGAGTGCAAGAGGAAGAGGAGAGGAGGAAGAGGAGATGAGAGAGAGAGAGAGGAGAAGAGAGGAAGAGAACAGAAGAAGAGCAGGGGAAAGAGGAGGAGAAAAGGAAGTGAAGAGTGAGGAAGAGAGGAGGAGATGAGAGGGAGAAGAGGAGAAAAGGACAATCGGAGTACACAGCCCAGTAGGAGGAGTCAAGAAGAGAACACAAAACAATGGGTTATGAGAGGATGTCCCTTTTGTCCACTGACCCGTTGGGGGAGGGTGTGAAGGGTACACGGAAACACGAGTCGTCTCTTGAACAATGAGGCATGATGGTCTCTCCTCCTCTCCTCCCCTTCCTCTCCTCCTCCGCCTCCTTCTCACTCTCCCCCTCCCTCTCCCCCCTCCCCTCCTCCCAGCGGGGGCTGCTACCGAACATGGCAAACATTCCCCTAGTAGGGAGTCTCACAGGTGCACATTCACGCCTTTCTTACCACGGGCGTGAGGCCCTGAGAGCCTAAGAACCAGACCTCAAGATGGGGGCAAGGCTCGAGATCTCGCAGAATCAGAACCAACAACCGACTTGGCAAGGTAGATTAAATATGTGAGAGGTGTCTTCAAAATATGCAATCAACAAGGCTAACAAGGCTAACAACCACGCTACCGACTGGCAAGATGAACTATGCGAGAGGTGTTCAAAATATCGTCTGGAAACACCACAAGTGCGAAAATGCAACGCGATAGTAGCTCGTAAAAGCTGTCTTAAACTTTCAGGTTCGACTATTATGCTCAATATGGAGACATGCCGGAAACACTCGCCCCATGGGGAGGGGAGAGGTGTCTCATGGCCAAGTATTGAAGGGGGGACAGGAGTATTTTGACAGGGGGCACAACTATTGAATGGGAAGTCTGACGGGACGAGAGGAGGGGGGGGGGGAGGGTATGAAATCCCCGGACACCCCGTATGAATAGGAGGGGGGACGGCGGGCTGGGCCAGGGGGAGTCACCTCCTCTTCCCCCTCCCCCTCCCCCCTTCTTCTCTCCTCTTGTTAGCAACCCTGATTATCGCCCCACGATTAGCGCCGGCCTTCTGTGGTGAGGAGGAAAGGAACTCCCGGGATCCGGAGTATTTCGAGACAGATGGGACTAGAAGTTCCCCGTGGACTAGGGATGAAGCTAATGACCCTACCCCTTCCCCAAAAACAGGCCCCAGCAATTAATTGCTAGATTATCCTCCCGGGATTATCAAGATGGACTAATGAGGTGCAGCTTTTTGAAGAATAATAAAAACACACAATTTTAAATGAGGGTTCCGAAAATGGCCTATATTGGGCTAGGCCTGAGACAATGTTCCGGTCCTTGTCCCGCAGCTCTATTCAGTGCCCCCCACTCAGTCAAGCATGCTCGCTCCCATCATGGTACTACCATTTCGTTGCGCAATTCGGACCTCTTCCTCTTCCTCTTCTCTCCCTCCCTCTACCCTCTCCCAGTCGAACAAGAGGACAAGGGCTCCCTATCTGCATGAGGGCACCGGAGACATCTGTTGACCATCTCAGCTGGGTGCCTTCAGTGGCAATTATCAGGGCGATCTTACCTCTGCCTTTCTCCCCTTCCTCCTTCCTTCATGGAATGGTACAGCTTTAGGGAGTTAATGAATTATTAGCCAGTTAGCCGGGATGCTAGCCATTTTCGGGCCATTTGAAAAGGATCGTAAAGCTAATGTGCAAAGAGGGAGAGAGAAAAGACCAGCTTGGTCCCTCGTCGCTTTTGGAGGGGAGCGTCAAGCCAACATTACAAGACTCCTACGAGAGAAAGAGGAGGAGAGGAGAGGGGAGAAGGCTAGAAGAGGGAAAACTTTGGGCGGCAAGGCACTGGACGAGAATACATGAATGCATAATCAGCGACGACTTCTGTGGCCAGGCTACTATGGAAGGAGAGTGCCTACTCTATTTTGGAGCCTTTATTAGAGAAGAGACGAGGCCCCCAAGTTTTATGAGAGACCGCAGAAGCTTGCAGCTATTGCGACGAAGCACGCGATGAGCACGAAAAGACTAAAGTAATACGAAAAACGTGATTCCAACCAAACTTACCCAGTTTACCTGGTGTTTCCGCACAGATAAACTAGGTATAACCGAAAGACCGACCTCTCTCAATTTCGAAGACCAATATTACAGAGAAAACAGCGGGAATCACGGAGCTCACAATCAGTGGGTAAGGTTTCAAAGACAAAAGCGGGAACTAAAAAGAGCCGAGCAAAATTTGGCATATGACCAGGATTTCATGAGGGCGCACTGTTGAGTGAAGGCGGCCCCGGACAAAGAGTCATTATTTTTGCATGTAGAAAATGGCTATCGCGCTCGCATCCCTTTGATCTTTTCGGCGGTGCTAAAAGGCAGGATCTGGGAAGGGACGCGCAACCCCTTAGCGTGATGTTTGTAGAGACGCTCACGCGGCAGAGCTACGGCATGGAACGGAAGAAAGGGGAGGAAAGAAGGAAGGAGACGTCGGTTGAGTTCAAAGAACCTTAGTAGTTCATGGAAGAACTTGTCCACCGGGACAATTTATAACTCATTCATACTTAAAGAAGGGGTAGGAGGAACTTTTCTGATTACGGTCATTATGGAAATCCAGACCAGACTCGGGCCAAAGTGCAACCAGACTCAGGCCAAAAGTACATTTGGCCACAATGGCCACAATGCAAATCGGTTTCCTCCTACTCCTTCTTTAAAACAAGAGTGCCTTATTGTTAGGTACTTTTCTTTCCGAGAATAATTTTCATTTGATGATTCGCTATCAAAACAGTTGGGCTGAATCCCACAGAGCTTTTTGGAGGTAAAGAAAGCCGCGCTGGTGAAAAGATAACGCGAGCAACGGTTCCGCATTGGTAACACTACATTATCCGACACTGCTCGGCTAAGAAAATAAAGTTTGCGCGTTCCTTTCCGTGTCCACGAACCTACGCAACTCTTTGTCGGTATTCTCTCCCGGAGCGCTTCTCTTTGTTCCCGAGAACTTGAACTTATGAGCGCCGCCACAAAGAACATGTTCAGTACAGCGAACTTATGTCTAATTCTTCACATTACTGAATGTAACATTAGAGTTTTACCCCATTTTAGAGCTACTAAAACGTACGGGGCTTGCCAGGGATCCCACGGTGTAGCAACGCTTCGTGCTAATAGCGTCTCCTCCATAGAGTGGTAGAAGGCAAAGTTGTGTCTCTATCCAGACTCATGGTAGGAGAGGATCAAGACGCGCTAAGGGCACGGGCATTTCCCCTCATTGGCGCCATACTCCTGACTCTCCCTGTGAACAACAACATTAGGCAGTCATGGTACTTGGAGGATCGCCTGGTGGTCCAGAGGCCGATCTTCACTTCGCTGTGACTCTCTCCTTTCATTTCCTGAGATGTTTTGAGCGATAAAAGCATCCAGACCTCGCAATATTATCGGCGATCCAAACTCGTCTTCATTTCGCACCTAGGCAGGAGCGAAACTCTCTTCATGGGTTTCTAACCGGCCAGACGAGAAGCCCCTTTTCAATGGAGAGAGAGAGAACAGAATATTAGACTCCTTAAGATCGCCGATAATAGTACTATTTGTACTAGAGAACAAGAGGGGGGCTCGCGAGAACAAGCAAATATGCCTACAGATAAGTGAGTGCTACTGGTGGGGGGCTCGAGATACTAATACCAGGTGCTCTTACAGTGTCTGCGTCTATCATCTCCCCCCTCTCTCTCACCCTCTTGAGTGCTACATACCCTCCCACGACAAATTGAGCGCGAGAACTACTCCTGATTTCTTTCTCTCTTTCTCTAACCTCTCTCGATCTCTACACACTCTCACCTCGCCAGAGACAAGGTAAAGATAATAGAGGCCAGACAGGCAGGCAGAGTTGTTGGCACTCCCCTGGGAATGACCATGACAACAGATTAGAGTAGGTCAGAGAAGACAACCTTGGCTGGGTGCCAAGTAATTCAGGGCACGTTTGGCAGGGTGCCAAGTAATCTAGGGAGGGAGGGAGGCCTGTAGCGGAATGAGACTAGGGACCCTTGGGGAGAGTCCCGAGGCCGGAATTGAAAATGGGCCTCGACACGACGCGAGGGCGTGGCAAATGAGTGTGATGAGAGTCTATGGGGAAGAGAGACGCTGAAAGTAGCACCCCCCCTCGAGTACGGGCCTATTTAATTCATATAGTTCCCCATTCAAGAGCTTATCCTCAGTTTATTAGAGAGGTATATAAATAAGAAGAAATTGTTATAGCGATTTGACAACAGTTTTAAACCGCTATATTACTCCTTCTCTATTTAGACTCCATAGAATAAAAGAAGGAGTTGATGCCTCGAAATAATTTAGGTATCAACAAGGAGTGTCTTTCCAAGTCAGGAGCGCCACTCAACAGCTGCCTAAAATTCAGACTCCAAAGATAGTTTACATGACGCTGCGAGTAAATATATTTTGTCTGACTGACACGTGTCCGAAAGTGGCCGATGGAAACGGAGGAAAACAACTGGAAATGAGAAGAAAAACTTAAAATAAGGAGAACGAGCAAAACTCCTTGTGAAATTGTGGCTAGCCTGCGTCGGACATGGTTTTCTTGATGTGGCAATGAAAAGATTACAGAAATAAAGCTTATAAATTTCCAGGAAGCAGTGTAGAAGAGGTTCGGGACCGCGATCAGGGAATAAATAAAGTGAATGCCGCTCGTGTGTCAAATTGGCGTGTCTCTCCTGTTGATTGGCTGACTGATCCGACGTGACGGGTTGGATGGGAGGGAACATGGTTGGATGAGGTATGGGAGGAATGGAGGGGAGGAGGAGGAGGAGGAGGTGGAGGAGGAAGGAGGACGAGCACAAGGATGGAAGAAAGAGAGGTGAAGGAAGGAGGTGATAGAAGAGGTGGTGGAATGGAGGAGTAGACGAGGGAAAAGAAGAATTTGGATAGGAACGAGTAGTAGAAGGAAGAGGACCACGGGATTGAGGAGGTGGGGTGGAGGACGAGAAGGAGAAGAAGGAGAAGAGAAAGGAATTGAGGGAACAGGAGGCAGCCCATCGGCGAAGCAAAGGTGCTACGAACGTTGCACGGGGGGACGGAGTCTCAGGTTTCCTCCTCCCCCCTTTCCTCCCTTCTCCTCCTCTTTCTCTCCCCATCCTCTTCTCCTCCCTTGTCGGGATCACCAATAGGGCGGTAATCCGATTCGATCGAGCGTAACGGGGCAGTCTCCTTCTCTCTCTCTCTCTCAGTCGATTCCTCCGTCTTATTTCACCTCCGCTGATCACTCGGCACTCGATAGTTACGAGAAGAACAGCGCAATAGCATGGGATGGGAGGCAAGCAGCTAGAGGGCAGCAGTTTAAAGCGGTGAAAAATTGCGGACAGTACGGAAGCTACAGTACAAACTTGGCTAGTCGCCTCATTACATTACCATTTACCCAGACCAACAACGATTGAGTCATTTGTCGATCATGAGCGTTGTATTAGGCTCTTTTGCAACTGCTCTAATAAAGCGCTCTGACAGTTACCGCAGGGTATTAGGCAATAGAAAGACCAGGACAAGAACGGGTGTCACCCCCAATCCATCTGTGTCTCTCGTTCAATGGCCCGCGACAAGTATCAGATGCTCGCTCATCATCGAGAGGGGCTGACACTTATAGACATGTCAGCTGGCAGCTACTCATCCTTTCTATTCCCTCTTTCTCTGCTCTCTCCCCTGTTCCCACTGTCTCTAGCCCCTCCCCATCCCCCTATAACCAAACTT